>JABAYD010013249.1:910-23124 GCA_014822095.1 Diplotaxis tenuifolia
CACTAGGTAATGTCTTCGAAAAATATATATCATAGTAATGTCCCTTCTCAATTAATACAAAAATGTGATCTCAAAATTGATATTTTTTTGCATTTTAACGTGATCCGAAATTTTAAAATTTTCAAATTGATAAAATATGACTAAGTAGTGTGATGCAAAGTTCAATCTAAATCATCATATTAAATCATCAATAACATAACACAGGTTTCACCATGTTTTACAATCATATAAAGCAGGTTTCCCCAAGTTTTAAAAAGTTTCTCCTACAACCAACTCCTCTTCCTTAACAGTTTTTCTTATAGTTTTTTACAGTTCCTTGTTCCTTGTGATCCTTGAGTTCCTTGTGATCTTTGCGTCCCTTTTGTTCCTTGTGATCCCTGCGAGCACTCGAACCAGCGACCCAAATTCTTGTTCGGCACATACTTATTAGCACGGGCCCACGTTCTCCAACCGAAAGAAACATTTTTCTGAGCTCTTCCCTTTCGTTTTTGGTATTGTGGCGGTAAAAGACACTTTTTTGCGATTCATTTGGAACCATCCATTCAGAAATATGAGAGACTGGATATATATTCCTTCGATAAGCCAACATTTAAATTATGTAATAAAACGAGATTAGATCATACATGTATCTCAACCCTAGTGGTCTATCATGCTTCAAACATTTAATGGCAGCGCTTATTGCATGGACACATGGGTATCTATTTATATCAAACTTCTTGCAGCTGCAACTTTTACGTTGCAAATCAACCAAATAAGTCTTTCCGTCCTTTTCAATAACACTATATTCAAGCTCAAAAGTTTCAGCAGAGTCACTTCTAGTTTTTCACCTTTAGTACTCTTTTAGGCATTTTTCTCTACAAAAAGAACCAATTTTTTAGATGACGGTCCGGATGCTACATCCTTCCTATGTCTGTTGAACCACTCCGCCATTTTCTCAATAACTGTATCAAGCATAGGAAGTAATGATAACTTTCATGCTTTATCAAAAAGTGTATTCATAGACTCCACACAATTAGAGGTGTCTATGTTGTATCTTGCACCGAGGAAATGAGATTTCGCCCAATTTTTAACATCAACACTTTTATCAAGATATGTAGCATACCCTGGTTACCTCTCCTAAACTATTGATATTGCTTTTCAAACTCAGCCTCGGAATAAATTTGTGCAACTTTCCGTAGTTGTAGTGCAACCTCGTCTCTCCCCTATCTAACATGAAGTTTCACATTGTGTGATAGATGTCAAATACAATACCCATGTTTAGCCTTTGGATACACTTCATCAATGATTTTTATCAGACTTGGATTTCTGTCTGAAACAAACACTAATTCAGTCGAATCAAGCATAGCATTTTTTATCGTTGTGAAAAACCAATTCCAACTTTCATTTTTCTCCCCATCAACAACACTAAAAGCTATAGGATAATTGTGATGGTTTGGATCCTGAGCCGTGGAGATAATTAAAACACCACCTTCTAAAATCTTTCGAAAAGTTGCATTCACAGTGATGACTTTCCTCATATACTGAAACCCTTTAAGGGAAGATCCCAACTCAACAAAAAAAGTATCTAAACATTTTCTCTCCATCCAATAACAAACTTGTTTTTTGTATCCGAGTTCACTTTCTCTAACATATACAAATATGAAGGTAACTGCATGTATCCTTCCTCGGGACTACCACACATATCTTCAACAGCTTATTATTTCCTCTCCGACATGTCGCATACGACACTTCCACACCCAATTTTCTTTTCACCAGTCCAAGTAGGGAAGCCGTATTTGGTGTCTCAAATAGTCTCGGATAATCATTATGCACTAAAGCTGCAACACTTCTTGGTGAATACTTCTTGGTGTAGCTTTCCTTTTCATTCGATTACTTGCAGTTGCGCGAGAGCATGATTGCATCTTCATGTATGTTCTAATGGAGAACACTTCATAATTCCTTATCTTTGTAGCTCTCACAAACCATTTACAACTTTCATCCGCTCCCCGACATTTCACCACATATCGACTCTTATCTGAGTTCGCGATACTGATTCCAAAAATGTTCTGTTGTGATCCTCTATCAATTAAATCTTTCACAGCTTCTTTGCTCGGAAATTCCTGAATATCTCACAAACCAAACCATCTTCCCACTCAGTAACCTACAAAATTTCTTTTACACGTGGTGAAAACTCAACATACTCGCAAATAGATCCACCCGCTTAACCCCCTCTATTCATATATATCGTTCTGCTTCTTCGATGGAAGTAAAAGGGAGTGCACCCGGATTACCTGCAACTGCGGGTAATCCACTTGAAAGCTCACTATAGTTCCCACCATATGAGCTTTCTTTCTCAACTCTTAATTGCTGCTTGTTATTGGAACTATTTCCATTTCTTCGATGACCTGTACATGCAAAATACTTCGTCTTTCCTCTTTATCCACAGATGTTAGATACACAAACACATCTTCACCTTCCAAAATATATGATTGCCTGTTAGGTTCTACTACTAGTGGAATGTAACTCAGATTCAAACTGTTCGTACACAGATAAATGGTCATCTTCTTGCATATCCTCTCCTTCAAAAATGAATAAGTGATCTATCCGATGATGATGTCTTAAAAGATATAGCATACAAACGACCATCGCTTGGAATCCATTCATAATCATCTCCAGATTTCGAATAATGTCCATCATAATCAAAGTGTATGTTTGTAGACACATTCTCTGTTTTACGAAAAAGATTAAACCATTGAAGTTAAACATAGTTATACAGTTATACTAGAGAAGTTACACTACTTTGTTACACATTTCTGTTTCACATACTTACACTTTCCTATTCTACCCGTTTCCAATACACAATCGGAAATTCAGCTTGATTCTCGACATTCCCTTCTAGTTTTTGATTATCCACTCCCACCCTAACAAACACTCCATCCACACTTCCGCAATTGATCCAAATATGATATCAAATCATTGAATCCCAATACTAACAATATATTACTAGTTACAGACCAAGATAATATTTTAACTGGAAATGGTTGGGTATATATCAATTGCTCCCCTGCTCAATGATTCAGCGTCCACGCCGCAGATTCGGAATCGTTAATTTCACGATTTGTGAGTGACCTCTCGCCAATAAACCGCTAAAATCCAAAAACGAAGAAGAGAGAAAGAAACGATATTCACGTAGGATAAGAATAAATAAATAAACGAGAGAGAAAGAATTATTTCCCTTTATGTTGATTGGTCATGTAGAGAGAGACACTTTCGATATTAACCATACAAATGAAGAGTATCGAAATAGACAAGAGTATGCCAGAATAAATAAGAGTATACCAAAATAAATTTTATTAAAAATATCTGAGAATTTTACTTTGTGAGGTCGGCCACTCCTTAACTGAAAACCGGACAAAGATTTAAGGTTTAGGGTCATTGTTTTTAAAGAATACTTCCAAACCCACCCAGGGTTTAGCCGTTTAGGGTCAAGAATAAGTCAAGAAGGATACTTCCAAACCCAACCATTACAAAAATAAAACTATTGTTTTTTTAATAGAGTTAATATGTAAGAGAGCTCGAGACCATGGAGAAATATAGCAGCAACAGTTTTTTTATCACAGAAAATATAGTAAATACGACTTTTTCAAAAACAATATAGTAAATACGACTTTTGTAGTTGACAAAAAAAAAAACGACTTTTGTAATGTGAACGTACAATCATTTGGAAGGTGACGTCATATTTCTGACATCAGATCTGGATGATCGTGAGATGATATGTATACATCAACACGCATTACACGTTATTATATAGGGTATCATCTCTGTCACTTTAGCCGTCATATCTAGTTCTCGAACTTAGCAAATTATGGCAGCTCCTTTAACATCAAAGCCCTTAGTGTCCGATTTTGCATCCTCCGTTAGTCATATCCCTTCAACGTACGTCCGACCCATCTCTGACCGACCAAAATTGTCGCAGGTAGAGACTTCCGGCGATACTATTCCTCTGATCGATCTTCGAGATCTCCATGGACCCAATCGAGCCAAGATTGTCCGTCAAATTGCTCATGCATGTTCCACTTATGGCTTCTTCCAGGTAACTCCGGTTTAGTGTTTCTGCTTCAAATTCATTCGGATAAATTGTACGCTGCTCTGCTTTATCGCAAAACACTATAATAGGTGTAGAGGCGTGGGATTAATTACATAAGGTTTTATGGCATGAATTCTAAGAGATTCTGGTTCAGTTACTCATCCATCTGATGAGTTGGCTAGACCCTAGTTACCGATTCAAATTAGGAAACGAAAAATTCATGATTCTTCTATTTTTCATTACTTGGAGTTTAGAAAAATCCATAATACCCATCAAAGTGACGATAACCACTAACATTTTAAATTGAAATCACTAAAGTTTTCATATAACACTTAAGACCTTGAAGCTGGTCTATTTATCACATTAAACTCTTCATTTGGCAATATTATTCTCAGACATTTTAACAAATGGAACAGTTAACTCCATAAACAGAATAAATAACTGTGGTGTGTCGGAATTGTTAACCTCCTACACCTAAAAATGGTGTTGTTTTGAATTAATTAAAACCATGGTTTTGAAATCTGGATTCGACCGGCGGTTGAACCGGTCCGACCGTGACCTGCTGAAGAAGCCTAGTCCAGTTAGGTTCAAAACCCGAATCTGAAAAAACTCGGTTTAGCGGGCAAAAACCAGATAAACTAGTGATACGGGTCAACTTTAAAACTCGGTTCTAAAAAACTAACATATAATTAATGTGTTTTCAATTGTTATAAAATTTAATATTTCATAATCAATATTTGACTATTACTACTTAATTGTTTTCTATTTAGTTATGTTTTCTTAAGAATGTAAACAAAAATATTTTTAGCTTTTATATATTATTCTTATTTGACATATTCATAAAATCTAACACTTTAATTGTAAACATAAATAAATACGATAATTTAAACAATCAATCTTTTGAGTTTTATCAATTTTAGTTTTACCTAATATTCACTTGTTTAATGTATATATAGTTAGATTTTATGCTTTTTTGTTTATTTTCTAGTTAATATCAGAGAAAAGGAAATATATTAGATTTAGAATTAATTTTTAAGTCTATATAATGTAAATATATGATTACATATATATTTAATTTAACAAAAAAAAATCCGGTTCGACCTATTGAACTAGTCCAACCAGTCAACTAGTATCTATACCAAATCATTATCCGGTCCAGTTTTAAAAACATTGATTAAAAAGGTGTCATTTTTAAATAACATATGTTGTATATTTTAAAACAAACATAAAATCCCAAATCAACTTAGGAAATTAGGGTTTAGCGCTGTAGGGGGAGAGAGATAACAAAGGTGATCTGATTTCCTAAGAACACGTTTAGATCACCTTTGTTGTCTAACAAGTTAATGCTCTCACAATCCTTTCGCACTCTAACGAGTTAGTGCTCCCACAACATCCTTTAAATACATAATATATTCTTTCTTCCCTTGAATGGTATCTCTCACCTCCAACAAAGCTAGATGCAGCCATCCACATACCAACAAAAATTGCGCGATTCATACCCTTGAAACCAACCACTTTTACAAATTTAGAACCTGAATCAATCTACCCAAGCTTGAATAATCTTGTAACATCCCGATTTCTAGTATATGTAAAAATATTTAAGAAAAATAATTTGGTTATTTATGTCATTAAAGTGCTTTTACCTTTTTCGGAACATATCCGTTTAGGACTCCATAATTAAGTGTGATTGAAGTGGAGTAGTGCAAGAATGAGTAATCTATCAGGCAATGATTTGTGATATCGTGATATCGTGCGAGTGAGGTTAAAGCACATGGTAGAGGTCATGTGGTGATTGCAAGGTCAGTAAACAAAACTAGTGAGCCTCCAAAAATTAGCGCACCACCCGTCGCACGAAATGAGGCCCATGGACCGAGAGAGCGGGCGTGGGAGGCCGACTAGCCATGGGCACTCGGTTCAGAATCAAGAAGCATCTTAAGACCCATCGTGGTGCGCTACACATGTGTTACGCTCTATGAGGGGGGATGAATTGTAACATCCAAATTTCTGATATATGTGGAAAGGTTTAAAGAAGTGGTTTGACTACCTATGTCACCAAAGTGCGCTTACCTTTTCCGTCACACATCTATTTAGAACTCCATAGTTAAGTATGCTTCCGCTCGAGTAGTGAAAGAATTGCTGATCTGTTTGGAAGTGATTCGCGATACCATGTAAGTGAGGCCAAAGCACAAACAAAGGTCATGTGGTGATTGCAGAGCCAACAAACAAAACTTTTAAGCCTCAGAAAAATTAATGATGTGTCCGCTGCATGGAATGAGGCAGATATGCCGAGAGAGCGGGTGTGGGAGGCACATAAGCTGTGGATATTCGAGGCATTATAAATCCTTGCAAGCTCCTTCTCATCATGTATCCAATTGTTGAAAAGCTTACACATTGAGCCATCTACAACAAAAGATTGTTTGCATTCCCGAAATGTGTGTCTCTTATATCAATTCAACACACAAAAACATACATGTTATTCTAATTTCTCAAATCTATTTGGATTTTTGTTAGAGAACGCCATACATGCTATGGAGAAAACGCAACCAACGTCGTCATGCTGAGAAACCCACCCCTGCTGCCACCATGTAGAAGCTTATCGATAAGTCTATAAGGAATCACTTATGTTTACTGTCTAGGAGTAGTGACGACCAATACCGAGGTGCTCTCATTTTGGTTTGGTTCCAGATTAAGCTTATAGGTTTTCATATGAGTTGGTTGTAGTTTTATACCACATAAGCACTTGATGTAAAAAAGGTTTATTGAATTAATTTAACATTCATTCAAAAAAATATAAATCCCAAATCTATTTGAATTTTTGTTGTTTCGTTTATTTTAAAATATACTGCAGCCGTTTTAATAAAACCAAATGAGCCATTTTCTGGATGCCGGAAGTTAACAATTCTTATACTGTATTAACAGTTCCGCTAACGGATTTAATTGTTCCTTTCACTACAATAAATAGTGTGATTTGTGAGGGGAGACATTTCTTCGCTACTTGGTACTCAAAAATAAAAATATGTGAGGGAATATCTTGCCTCAAAAATTGAGTATCACCCCTCAAAAGTTTTTGAGAGAGTTGAGAGTGACAAATTGATATCCAAAACTTTTTTTTTGTCACGAACAGCCCATACCTTTTTAAGCAGAGAAAACTGTCGCAAATCCGTAGCAAATTTGTGGGATATTTGTGTGGGATGGGTTTATATTCATAGTCTCTCACAAATTTGCTATGGAATTGAGACAAAATCATTTTAGCCCCTCACGAATCCCTAGCATATTTGTGCGATATAAATTTTTTCTCACAATTATCTTGCAGATTTGTTGTAAATTTGTGAAGAGAGTATAGGAGAAAGATATTAAACTGAAATTTTCCTTGCATTTTATACAAAATATGTACTATGTACGGTAGAACGCTGGTGGGTCTAGGAGAAAGACATTAACCTGAAATTTGTTTATATGCATAATTGAAGTTGAAAAACAAGTCTACGCATAAATGAAGATACATTGTTGGAAACATATTTTCTGTTTAATAATATAAATAAAGATAAACAGTAAGTTAAACTGAATTAATAACTGGCTGTCTACCCCAGAAATGCATGTTCTTTTAATAAAAATTATCCTCAACTTTATATAACTAACTGAAGGGATGCAAGATTTTACGCCAACCAATAGTGTTTGAACCACATTTACAACAAATAGATTTAGTAACACCTAGGATCACTAACTGGATCAACACTACCCAATATATGTCTTTATTGTAATTTTCATCCCAATGAACACATACTCCTCCTAGACTCAGAGAACACATGTTCTTCAACCACTAAATTGAACTGTGAGATAAGAGCATTTTAAAACCGGCTAATGATACCACCAAAACAAGATTAACCAATCTCACATAGCATTGATCTCCTAAAGATAAGATTGCTAAACCAGATCGACACATATACATCATTCGGTGCATAGCTTCTCTCAATCCATCACCGCTGGTCAGAAAGCCCCGCTCCTAAGCCAGAAAGACGGAAGAGCTCTATACTGAACCTCGATCCTCGATCGATGGCTGCATCGTAACTGCTTCAGCGGAGCTTCAAAAGGTGTGATACTCATACCAGCATAGAGACATGTTAACCACCGCTGGCGCTGGGATGTATGAAACAACACGTGTCTCTTAAAAGTTCCCACCCTTTCGGTTGGCCACACCGTACTAGACTCTTTCTTTTACCTTACATATCTTTCGGACTAAATGTTTTTTTCATGACCATGTTGATAAGCTAAAATTAATCCTAGTGAGGAATTTTCAGTTTAAGAGCTGCAATGTAGTACTTAGGGATCGTATTCACAGAGACTAAGATCATTCAATAGATTTTTGGTTTTAAATTAAGCTAGACGAGTAAATAGAAAGCATGTAAAAACAGTAAATTAAAGAGGCTGTAAGTGATTAGAAAAGATGCTAGACTAATGGAAATTCACAGGTAAATTAGAACTGCAGACAAATAAAATGCTAAGGTTTATGAAAGAACAGGTATTTCACTAAATCGCTTACAGATAGGTATTTAGCTGTCAAGAGATTTGGGGTTCTTCCAAAGTTGATGAAAAGACAATCGTTTGTTTGCTAAGGTTTATGAAAAACATGTCTGAGTAAATCTCCTGTTAGATTTACGGTTCTTCCAAAGTTGATGAATTGTTATATTGTATGGTTAGGATTATATTATATTATTAATATTTATTGTTGTTAATGCTAGGTTCACTAAATCTCTAAGCCAAATCTCTTTACAGATAGTTATTTAGTTCATCAAAGATTAGTCCAGACAATCAGTAACACTCTTGTATTTACAAATTTCCAAAGATCAAGATTAAGGTTGTCAATCCAAACCTAGCATTAACAACAATAAAGATTAATAATATAATATAATCCTAACCATACAATCTAAAAATTCATCAACTTTGGAAGAACCTAAATCTAACGGGTGGTTTACTCAGACATGATAGCAAAAACAAAAATCATATTCTGATTAAATTGCATTAATAAATCAAAAGAAGAGATAAAAAAGTTTGAAATCTTCTCCCTAAAGGAGTTCTTGCTTATAGCTCTAAATCTCTCTATGATAAAATAAAGGGTATCGTAAACGATGTTTTTATAATAGATAATAGGATAAAACACGTATGGGATTTCTTTGAAATATTGAAGATTTTTAGGCCAAAATTGCAATTCCTGAAACTTCGTTAAAACAATCGTTTGTTTGCTGAATAACATGGGTGTCGACGACACTATTGATGGGGTTTGTCTACACCACCTCCAAATATGTGATCCAGCTCCAGATTTTCAGCTCCTATTCTCTTAATGCTCCAATTTCTTCATAACCTCCAAAATTGTCCAAAACGTATTTAAACCTGTAAAGAATCTAAAAGACTCAAAACATATAACAGACACTCTCAAATATCATGTTCAAAAATCTATTAAAAACCATAATATATCAATTCATCGAGACTTATTTCTTACTTGCCATCCTTCAAAACATAAAAACTCACTTATTCTTTAGAACCATCACTTTCATTATTACATGTTGTAAACCGCATTAATTAGTACCAACTTTAGAAGGTACCTCCATGTACTTGACTTCTGCTTAGCAGTCAAACCATTTCAACCTACATCCATAAGAGATATCCAACCCACCACCAATGACCTCATTTAAGAGCTTATGTTTCAAGCTCATCGAGGGAATATCGCTAACAAGAAACATGGAATCTTACCAATGCAGGTTTCTGATAAAAAAAATCTTACTTTGGTTCATTTCATCTCTCTCTCTTTTCTCATTTTCTCATTTGATTTCTCTTTTCTTTCTCTTTCTTTTCATTGGAATGGTGTAGGCGAATAACAGAGTTACACGGAATTTTCATACCTCCTCACTTCCAGCTCTCTGTGATCGATCATTCCATTCAAAGTAAAATAATGGGGTAATAGGCAATTTCCCTACCCCCATTACTCCATAGGAAATTATCTCAATCTTTTCTCTGAGTTTTTTCTTAGATTGATAGGATGAGAGAGTGGAACCATACTCGCACATTTTTTTTCAGACCTGAATGAGAAATCCGATATCCAATGTATACTAAGCCCCAAGATAATACATTCAAGTATATTAACGATGGAGGCTAGTTTGATCCTTCAGCATTCTCACAAGAATGTATGTCATTGGCAGATCAATTCAATTTAGCTTTTCCATATCATATAGTCTACAATAAATAACTCAAAAAATGGTACAAGGTAAACAGTCAGATGGCTATGTCCAAGAAAATTTTTTAGTTCTCAACTGGCTTAGTTTAACTCAATAAAAGTACATTACTTACACTCAAAATAGAATACAATGTCAAGTAACTACCTCCTCCAAATTTAAACAACACTGTCCCTAGTGTTATATAGTCTGAGTTTGGTGACATAAAACAAAAATAAATAAATAAAAAAAGAAAAATTAAAAGGCTTACCTGTGGGCGGGTCGGGTGCTGACCGACACCAAGAAGGTGTCGACCGACACATGAGACTCCACGACTCAGACTTTTTTATGGAACATAAAAATTATCAGTGGGTTGCCTCAAACAGTTGTTTTTAATCCTTAGCTCACTTTGGAGGCCATATTTAGTCCAAATGAGAATGGGAAATTTCTCCAAAACAAGCTCAAATGTCCAATATCTTTATCTTCAACACACTTCTCATGAATCCTTTAACAACATCCTATCTTGTGTCTTCCAGCTGAAGTTAGATCAACTCTAACTTTCAAATGGATGTGGAATACATCTATTGCACATTGTACTCTATAACACCATCTGAAAGCTTTGAGGAACCAATGCTTAGTGAGGATCGCCCTTCATCCTTTTTCTCTTCATCTTCTTTTTCTTGGTAGCCTTTCCCCCAAGTTTATGTGATTGTATATCAACATCTCCATCCATGACATGGAAGTTAAATTAAAACCATATTCCTACATCTTAACCACGTTGTTCTCTGATGAAGACCATATCATGTATCCATTTACTCCATCACTGTATCCCGTTAATGCTCTTTTTTAACTCATGTGTCTTGTTTAAGTTCACTCACATGACAGTAAAAAAATACAACCAAACACTCTTAAATTGAGTAACCAACAAATTTACCTGACCACACCCTAAAAGTTATCATGAACTCAATGTTTGAGTGTGAATCGGGATAGTAACAGGTCGTATTTCTAACTTCAGCCCAAAATTGTTTCTGTAAAACAACATTAGAGAGCATACACCTTTTTTGCTCCATCAGTGTCAAATTCACAGAAATATTTACATCCTTATAAAATTGATTGGAATTCAATAACCAGTATATGATGTCTTTTAATCTTCTTCTCTGTTTGATTATATACTAGAATTTCCACTTACTCACGTTATTGAAAGCATCATGATGGAGAGGCGGAAGCTACAAACGTTAGAGTTCAAGAACTTGGACTCTAAATCGATAACTTGTTGCTAAAAGTAACCGAGAACAAGGAAAAAAAGGGCGCGAATACTCTTCGCAGTGCTCGAAATCTCTTAAAAAACTCAAAATCTTTTATTAATCAAATCGTAATGATAAAGAGGTCGACTACCTCTGTTTATATCATGCCTAAAAGATCACGTTCCTTAAGGGAACATGATTTTCTTTTCCTAAGTTTTAAAAACTTTAGCTAAAATATGTTAAACTATCATAACAGAAAAAAAAGGAAACATCCTAGACGACTAAGGGGTTGTGATCGATAACGATCATAGGTTGTGCTGCATCAGGTCCCCCTGGTTTGGAAGATTCGACCCCGAATCTGGATCGATGTTATCGCCATGAAAAATAGAAAGATGTTTGACATTAAAAACATCTGAAGTACGAAGGTGAAGCGGTAAATGAACGCGATAAGCATTTGGATTGATACACTCAATATTCTCATGTTTCAATCTTCCGAGACTTCAATTTGTTATACTCACTGGCTGGAAGACGATATTTAGTGAGGACAACCCAAACAAGCTCTCCTGGTTCAAATAACAATTATCTTCGCTGCTTATCTTCATCATGTTTTAAACGTGCAGTTGACGAAGACAAATTATCATGAGCTAGTTGACGAACTTGTTGCAGCTCTGTAACAAAGTCGACGGCTTCCCCCATGCACCCTCGTTTTGTCCGGAAGAGGCGCAATACTAAGAGGACCACGAGGAACCACACCATAGACCACCTGGAACGGAGAGAAACCCAAGCTCCGGTTCAGGGCGTGATTGTGTGCAAACTCGGCTTGGCTAATCTTGACATCCAAACTTTTAATATGATCACCGACCAAGCAACGAAGGAGATTTCCAAGAGAATTATTAGAGACCTCTGTTTGACCATCCGTTTGGGGATGATACGCCGTACTCATGTCTAGACTAGTACCAACAATTTTCCAAAAAGATCTACAAAAATGGCTTAAAAGCGAGTATCCCCATCAGATACAATAGACAGAGGCAAACCGTACAATTTATATACTTCCCGTAAGAAGAGCATAGTAATATTAACGGCATCAGATGTATTCTTGCAGAGTATAAAATGAGCCATTTTGAAAAATCTGTCGAGCACGACAAAAATAGAATTATGTCCTTGTTGGGTCATCGGAAGACCGAGAACAAAATCCATACTCATGTAAGTTCAAGGTTGCGTCGGTATCGAAAGAGGAAGATATAATCCTGCCTAAGGGCATTTCCTTTGGCATGTTGACAAACACGGCAACACGAGACAAATCTTTCGATGTCCCTCGGCATTGTAGGCCAGAAATAAGAAGAAGTAGCAAGCTGGAGCGTGCGATCATGGCCTACATGGCCTTCGTTATGCAATTCTTGAATAAATTTCAACCGAATGTTGTTGTCAGGAATGCAAAGGCGAGAATGTTTGAACAAGAAGCCATCGTGCACCATATAATCAGTAGTTAAGCCATCGTGCACCATATAATCAGTAGTGGCACCCATATAGGCTTTTTCCCAAGGACGACCAAAAACGGTATCGGTAGGGTCTAACTCCGCTAATGCTTTAAAACCAATCACAGACATACGCATGAGATTAAGGGTGTTGTAACAACTACTTAAGGCATCCGCCACCTTGTTTATCTTGCCCGATTGATGTCGGATGGAGAAAGTAAATTGCTGCAGAAATGCAATCCATGACGCATGACAAGATAAAACTTTAGCTTGGCTATCGAGATGTCACAGAGCATCATGATCGGTGAACAAAATAAAGTCTCGATGAACCAAATATTGACGCCAATGCTTGATAGCTTGCACGATTGCATACAACTCTATCATATGTGCGATAACGTGAACAAAAATCGGCCAACTTCTTGCTGAAGTAGGCAATCAGATGACCCCTCTGGATAAGGACTGCACCAATGCCGAGTTTGAAGGCATCCCTGTGAAGTTCAAAGGTTTCCGAGAAATCAGGCAGAACAAGAATAGGAGCGGCTGTGAGCTTCGTTTAAATCAATTCAAACGCCTCTGTTGCCTCCGGAGTCCAGAGAAATTTCCCTTCTTTCATGCAGCTGGCCAGTAAGTGGTGCCATGATAGCACTAAAGTGACTGACGAAACACCGGTAGAAAGACGTGAGACCGCGGAAACTGTGCACTTCTGTAAGTGTCTTAGGTATAGTCCACGAGCGAACAGCCTCCACTTAGATTGATTCGTTGATAAACCTTGCCCAGACACTACATAACCTAAGAAAAGAAATTCGCATTTGTTTCTGGCCGCGAAAAGTTGATCTGCCCGCAGTACTTGTAACACGCCACGGATATGATTGATATGTTCGGTCATAGACCAATTAAAAATTAAGATTTCATCAAAATAGATGACCACGAACTTTCCAATAAAGGGACTTAGAACCTGATTCATAATGCGTATAAACGTACTAGGTGCATTTGATAGACCAAACGGCATGACGAGCCACTCGAATAATCCTTCACGAGTTTTGAATGTTGTTTTCCATTCATCACCAAGACAAATACGGATTTGATGGTAGCCACTTTTGAGATCAATTTTTCAAAATATCATGGCTGCTCCAATCTGGTATAATAAGTCAACGAAGCGTGGAATTGGAAAACGGTAAGTCTGATGATTTTATTAATGGCGGCTGTCCACACACAAAAGTCAAGTTCCGTCTTTCTTTGGGATGAGAAGGGCTGGTAGGGCACACGGCGAAAGATTTTCGTGAATATGTCCCTTACGAAGAAAGTCTTCTACTTGCCATCTTAATTCTTTGTGCTCATCTGGACTCATTCTATAATGAGGTCGGTTAGAAAGAGTCGCACCGGGAACAAGATTGATCTGGTGTTGAATATCACGTAATGGCGGTAGTGAGGTAGTGAAGTTGGTAAGTCAGTCAGAAAAACATCCTGGAACTTGCCTTAAACTTTTTCAAGATCAAGATGTATTGTTGCTGTCACGTTCTTAAGGACAGGTGCCAGTAACAACGTGAAAGCCACCCCCTCTGTTTTGAATTCAGATTTGAAAGTTTTATACGAGCAAAATAATGTTTCTTTTTGTCTCTGGTGGAGGAGATGGGGCTGGTATCGTTGGTTGAGGAGAGAGAGACGTCATGGTGTCTTTAGACGGAATAAGCAAAATCATATGCATGTTCGACATGAACTTGTAGGTAATGTCGGCTCCTAGATGAACCACCTTGCGGTCGAACTCCCAAGGTCTTCCCAATAACAAGTGACTGATGTCCATTGGTGCCACATCACAGTAAATACGATTCTCGAGTAAGGTCCAATGGAGCATGAGACCAAAGCTCGCTCAGATATGCGAACCGTGGCGCTATCATTAAGCCATCCAAATGTGTATGTGATGGATGTTTTTCTCGGTGAAGGCCCAATTTTGTGACAGCCTCATTGGATATGACATTCTGACAACTTCCAGAATCAATCACAGAGGTGCATACGCAGTCGTCAATGGTGCAAGTGGAACTGAAGATGTTAGTGCGAAACCATTTACCATCATTGCGTTGAGGTGTGATGCAGGAGCTACGTAGTACTAGCATATGAAAGGATTTTTCAGAATCACATCAGAACCTATGGGAACTTCCACATCTCCACCTAAGTTGTTGCAAATATCTCCTCGTGTATGACCTTTTGAGAACATCTTGCTGTTTTTTTTTACTTCTTTCTGGTTTCGTAGCCCATGCCACCAATGACAAACAATCCCAATGGCTGATTAAAATTCTTTGCGCTTGATGCCTATTAGCAAAATTCAGTGATAGAAAATGCTGACCTATTTCTTAGTGATAGAAAGCCCTTGATTGTATCTTTTCCAAGAAAATGGTTGCATAGAGTTTTTTTTTTGCTAAATAATGGCTGCATAGAGGTTTCAAAGGAGTTTGGTAGAGATACCATCAAAATAATGCAGTGTTTTCATCCTCAATCTTAACATCAATATTACACATCTCCAAAAATACTATATTTAAATTGTCAAGGTGATCACAAAGTTCGGGACCTTTTAGCACTTGCAAAGTGAATAGACGTTTTTTTCAAAAGCAGTTTTTTATGAGAAAATTTTCACATACAAAATTTCAAAATTTCGCCACATAATATCAGCAGCTTTCTCATACTTTGATTGTGATTTCGTCTGCTAAACACAACATAACTGTCAAAACGGTTTTTCTTCCAGAACCTCCTATTCAACAGAATTATTTTTTTTGTGGCAATGGTCTCCATATCCTTATTGTTTCTGAAATGCCTGCATCATGATTTACTAGAGACTGAAACTATTTCTTCCAGTCATTTTTGCGTTTATCCACACATCTTCCAACCAAATCATACCACATAAAATCGTTGATACTATTTTGTTATAACGAATGTGAGAAGATAATGCAAAAACATATGATAAACACGATATAGAAAACAACACATAGATTTAACTTGGTTCTCCAACTAGATATGCCCCTGGGCAAAAAATCTTATCATTGGAGGCGATTTCAATTTATACAGTTGACATTACAAAAACATAAGAGGTACATATATAAAAGGTGACAGAATATCCCACGTATAAAATATGTAGTTGACAGAATAGAATAGAAGGAGTAAATCTAATGAGGACGAATAAGCATAAAGGTACGGCTAATATAAAAGTGATCATAATATCGTTTGACATCGTTCCAGGAGATTCTTTTTTATCACAATGAGATACAAAGATAAACTTAGTACGAATTCGCGAAAAGCGAGTTGTTGATATCAATCTAATACGGGATCAACGTGTTGACATAGGAGAAAACATGTTGTTTCCTTGTGCGAGCATGTCTTGCAAGGAAGTCCACATCAATATTACTGGTTCTGGCCTCATAGACCACTTTGCTATCTTGAAAGATATTTCAGAGAGTTTGGAACTCTTGGAGTTCAGCTGTGAATGCTGGACAATATTTGGGCATGTTAACCATTTTGACTAATTCTTGAGAATCTGTAACAAAGTGATTACAACAACGCTGATGGCAAGTTATTCGTTCTGTATGTAAAGGTGATCTTTCCTCATTCCCACCTTTAAATCCTAGTAGATATATTGATCCATCTTGTAGCTGGAGGATCCAACCCACTACACTTGTGGTTTCATCATTCTTCCATGATATGTCCACACGACATGTAAAGACCAGGATATTTGAATGTTCCCCGGAGTTCGGCCCTAGGGACGATTCCCCTGCTTCTTCTTCTTGGTTAGCATTATGCCAGCCATTGAATTCTCACATTTGCAAGGTCTCTACCCCATAGGAGAAAAATCTCGTCCACTGAGAAAATTTTCATTACGTGCTTTCCAGATATACAATATGAGCCAAGGAAAAACTCAGAAAAAATCTTACACTTTATCTCCAACATGGGTCCTTGAGAGAAGGTAGATATTAGAATAGAGATTATGTGAAGGAAAAAAACCCCTGGATTACTTGGAATCATCGAAAGTGCCCAGCATTACATTGGGAGGTCATGTAAAAATCGTATGGTTAATATTTTCTTCAGCGTACCCACATCTTGGGCAGCTAGGATCATTCCTATATATCTGTTGAAAAGTCTCTCATTAACCGCAATTGCTCCTGACAAGATTTTCCATAGAAAATGGCAGAATTTCTTCCCCGTTTGGACTTTCCAGATCTTTTCCTTTAAATGCTTTAGAGATGGTAACTGGTTCCTGACTCAATTTCACTATCTTTTTTTTCTCTTGCGAGCATATATCCTGATTTAACCGTATATTTTCCTGAAGCTGAAGCATTCCAGCAGTAACCATCCAGGATGGGAGTCCTGCTTCTATGTATGCTACGCACCAGCGAAATATCACGTGGATCTAATAGGTGCCTGAGTTTGGAAAGATCCCAATCCTTCCTGACTGGATCTAAGGTTGGAAACTTCCAGATTAGGATCATAGACTTGTGGTATGATAGGGGTTCTTGGATTTATGTCTGGTATCCATGGATCTTCCCAAACTAAAGTGTGTTCTCCCGTTTCTATCATACATCTAAGGCCTTGGTTGACCAATTTTTTGCTGCCATAATACTCCTCCAACCGTAAGATGGCCTTGAGTCCTTAGGTGCTTTGAAGGGGTGTGAATTCTGGTAATATGACCTTGAGTCCTTAGGTGCTTTGAAGGGGTGTGAATTCTGGAAATGTCTTCCTTTGAGAACTCTCGTAAGTAGGGAATTCGGGTTTTGTTCCAATCTCCAAAAATGTTTAGCTAAAAGGGCTAGATTAAAATCTTCGAGCAACCGGACCCAATTCCTCTCCCCTTTCTTTGGTTGGCAAAGTTTGTCCAATGCTAACCAGTGCATTCCTTTTGAATTGGAACCTGAACTCCACCAAAATTTGAAATTGTACTAATTATTTTCTTGCTAGTCCCTTCGGAAAAATATAACACGACACTAGGAATGTCCGAATGGCAAAAGCTACAGATTCAATCATAATTTCTCTTCTAGCTTTCGAAAGATGTTTCGCCATCCATCCATTAACTTTCTGATGGAGATTATCTTGCACATAAGTGAAAGTCTAAGTTTTTGAACCTTGGAGTTGTTTTGATATACCAATATATTTTCCATTTCCACTTTCGGTAGTGATGCCTAGTATGCTTTTAAATTTTCCATACTCTATGCGGGAATATTTTTCCCGAATGTAATAGCCGATTTCTCGAAATTGATTCTTTTGTCCTGAGGCATTCCCATAGGAATTGAGGATGCTAAGTAAGCTTTTGCATTACTCTAGAACTGCTTTGCAAAAGAAGAGGCTATCATCTGCAAATAAGAGATGTCAAATTGGAGGGATTTCTTAGGCAACTTTTAAGCATGTAATTTCTCCAAAACTTTTAGCTTTCTTTATATTTACAATTAGGACTTCCGTACACAAGATGAAAAAGTAAGGCAAAAGAGGATCGCCTTGCCGTAATCCTCTGGATGGGGTTATATCCATTTTTCACCGAAAACCCATTTTTCGAAGCATAACCTCAAGAAAATACCATTCCACTCTATCGTAACCTTACTCATGTCAGTTTTGATCGTCATGTATTCGTTCATACATCGGTTATTAGTTCTCAGGGCGTGGGAGGCCTCTTATGCTAGAAGGGTATTGTTTGCAATCATGCGTCATACCACAAAGGCAGGTTAAGTTTCCGATATAATGCTCGGGAGGTAACGTCGCAGCTTCTGAAAAACCACCTTTGAAATAATTTTATAAATCACATTACAAAGACTAATAGACCGGATATTAGTCATGTCTCTTGGACGTTCTGTTTTAGGAATTAGACAAATGTTTGTCTCATTTAAATGTTGATCAAAGGTACCAGAACCAAAGAAATCGTGCACCATCTGGATCATTTTAGGACCAATAGTATTCTAATATTTTTCGTAAAAGAGAGCCGTCATTCCATCAGGTCCTGAAACTTTTTCTGGATGGATTGAGAAAACTGTCTTCTTAATTTCTGTAGGGAAGATATCTCTACATAAGTCCTCATTCATTTCGGGAGAGATTGTGTTTTCCAAATATGAAAGGTGATACTTCAATATCAGGGGAGTTGATGATGAAAAAAAGCTCTTCAAAGTAGTCCACTGCGATAGTTTTAATTTTTCTTTCATTCTCCCACCAAATTCCACTATTGTACTTAAGTCCACTGATATGGTTTCTCGCTCTTCGGTGCTTTGTGATTTGCGGGTCAAACGAGATTCAAGGCATATCAACACTTTCCAACCATTACAGAAATATTAAACAAAACCAAAATAAAACTGAAGGAGACACAGTGCCGTTTCAAACTATTTATTGACTTTGTTCAAAACATATTTACTGTATATTTAACAATATAATACAGTAGTTTCTAAATAAAAAAATCAATATTTGTAACCCTATTGAAATTTGAAAAAAAATTATAGAATAGACCAAAAAAAAGATTTTGACACAAATATAAACTTTAAAAATAATAATGACTAAAACAGACTTAAAGTAACAATAAAAAAAAAGTAAATATTAATTGTTATACCTTGGGTTAACTAATCCTAGACTTTTTTTTGTTTAGAGTTTGGGAGTAGGGTTTTGGGGAAAGAATTTCCAATTTAAAAAAACTAAAAAAAAAATTGAAAATTTTCAAAATTAAAAATTTTATTTTGGTCATTTTAATTTTTGATGTCTATTTTTGAAATAAAACTTAAAAATGGTCTATTTGGGAGAATTGCTCACTGAAATTCTAAGCCTGAATTTGGTATTATATCTAAAAATTTAAAGTTTAGACTAAAATTTAGTAGTGGATATTGTTTTTTCGACTCGGACCATATTTGGTCGCTCCACATGCTAGACAGCGCTTAAGGAAAGAAATTTGTTATCGAATTTCATTTTTTTTTGCTGAACTATGTTTATTTTGTTTTGTTAATTTAATTCAAACTAGTTCTTGATATATTTTGATCTGCGCAATCGCGCAAGTGTTTATTTCATTTATTTTTATATAAATTTTTTTTTCACTTCTAAATTGGTATATATTATAATATATATATGAGGTGTGTATATCAATTTCTAAAATATAATAATTTTACCATATATTAGTTTTTGATCAAATAGATTTTTTCAAACGTTCACATGTATTCGTATCTTTTTCTATATATACATTTTGGACATTATTTCATTATTGAACTCGTAAATCTATGTAAAGATTGGTAAAACATTATTTTATTGTCATCTCTAAAGATAGTGTAAAATTTCTCAAATCTAGAAATTTAAAAAAATAACATTTAACTTCGTATTATAGAATAAATAATTAAATATTTTGTTTTTGTTATTTTTAAAATAAACTATATAATTTAAAACATATTTCATTAGTTTAAGGTAGTATAGATTAATCATTGTTAAAAATGATGATTTTGTTATTTTTAAAAATAAACTATATAATTTTAAAATTTAACACCGAAAAATATATAAGAAATTAATTTATATTAATACAATATTAAATTATATCTATTAATTTAAAATGTCTGTTATTATAGTATATATAAATCTAATGAATCATCCAATTATTGTTAACACAATAAAAATTTCTAGTAAACCTAATAAAAGTTATGGATAATTGAATCATTTAATGCGATAAATTATATTAGATAATTCATTTTAAAATCTCGCACATTAAAAGAGTCATAATTTATCTTTTAATAGATTAAAATTTACATTTCTGTATCGCCCACTACGAATACACTGACAGAACTTATCTTGTTTTGGGTATGTTCAAGATTAAGAATCATGGAGTATCTGAGACTACCATCAATGAAATGCTAACCATCGCAAGGGAGTTTTTCCATCAACCGGAGAGCGAAAGGATGAAACATTACTCGGCAGATTCAACAAAGACGACGAGAGTCTCCACCAGTTTCAATGTCAGCGCTGACAAAATATTGAACTGGAGAGACTACCTTAGGCTCCATTGCTTTCCTATCGAAGATTTTATCGACGAGTGGCCCGAAAATCCAGTCTCTTTCAAAGAGATCACAGCTGAATATGCTACAAGTGTTAGAGCCTTGGTCTTGAGACTTCTTGAGGCAATATCTGAGAGCTTAGGCCTTGAAAGGGACCATATAAGCAATATATTAGGCACACACGCTCAACATATGGCCTTTAACTACTACCCTCCGTGTCCTGAGCCTGAGCTAACTTACGGACTTCCTGGTCATAAAGACCCAACGGCTATCACTGTCCTTCTTCAGGACCAAGTCTCTGGTTTGCAAGTCTTTAAGGATGATAAGTGGATAGCTGTTTATCCTATCCCCAACACTTTCATTGTCAATATCGGCGACCAAATGCAGGTTAGAACAATTTAGATTCCTCTATTTTCTCACTTTCCTGTGTTAAATTGTGTTGTTTATTCTCGTCCTTCAAGGTCATAAGCAATGATAAATACAAGAGTGTGCTTCACAGAGCTGTCGTGAACACCGAGAAGGAGCGGTTATCGATTCCAACATTCTATTTTCCATCAACAGATGCAGTGATTGGTCCAGCACAGGAGCTGATCAATGGAGAAGCCTCTCCTGCTGTTTACAAGAACTTTCCGTTTGTTGAGTACTGGGACAAGTTTTGGGACAGGTCTCTTGCTACTGCAAGCTGTCTCGACGCTTTCAAAGCTCCAACAACCTAAAGACTCTCTACTGGGGGCCTTTAAGAATTGTACGTGAATCCAGTAACCCTCTCTAAGAATTGTATGTAATAAGGATGGTTGAAGATCAGTTTTGTTTCTAATGAATACAAGCAATACAAGCAAATCTGCTTCAAGCAGACTGCTTGAATAATGAAACAAACTGTCACCACTAATATGTGTGTTTAAAACCATACGATATGGTTTGGTAGTGCATGTGCAAAAATAATAACTTCAAGAGTTTATTTGATAAAAACATAATTTATCTGTTATTTTTGATTTTTGGTTAATTATTTTTTTAAACTATACACTGATGTTTTAACTTTTCTTAAGTCTTGTATTTAAAATTTAATTGGGAAATTTGCCAAAAGAGGACCAAAACTCATAACTTTTGTCCCCTTAGAATGAAAATCAAATTTCATGTCTTCTAAGTACAATTAATAATGAAAATCCAGTTTAGCCCTTAGTAATTAGTTTTTTAAATATTATTAAAATGTTAATAAAATGTTTGTTACACACTCAAGAAAGTTT
>JABAYD010013251.1:0-14113 GCA_014822095.1 Diplotaxis tenuifolia
AAAAAAAAACACGTTATACAACAAGCCCAAACAATAAACCAAAATATAAGCCGTAAGCAGAAAGATACTCTATGAATTTCTTAAAATATAATTCAAATACTTTGACCATAACAATTGAAAGGAATCGCAAGTAGATATAATCTAAATCGAAACACAACCATATAGAACCTATATGTGTCACTACAGTTCTAAAACTAAAACCAAGCTTCAAAAGTAAACGTCGGCCACTAAATATTTATCAACTTAAATTTCTTAAAAAGCATATTTAGTTAATGAGTGTTTCAAAAGATTGTGAAGGCATACACAAATTTCTTTTATAAAATTATGCATTTCAACTTCAATAGTTGAACAAAATTGCCTTTTAAAATGCGAAAATATTTAATTAGATTTTTTTTTTGAAAAAAAAATTCTCACTTGATGCCTAAAATTATGCCGAAAGAAGATTTAAAATAAAAAATAAAAAATATCTTCTGATGTTTAACAGTTCCTTCACTAGACTTTACCATTAAGCGTGCATTAAAACATGGGTGTAATTTTTTCAAGGACAAAACATGAGACACAAAGACCATAAACTAAAATTAGAAACAGAAGACAATACTGAAAGTCCCATGCATGTCCGACTCTGTTGGATCTTGATTCAGTCTTCTCTCTTCACAACCTCTCTTTCTTTCTATTTTTACTTCCTTCAACTCCCATTTTACTCCTTCATTTGTTTCCTCTCTTCTCCATCTTTCTTTTTTCTTTCTTTCTTTCTTTTTACACACAAACATTTAAAAAATGGCGTTTGGAAAGGGACGTGGAAACAAACGCTCTTCATCGACCTCTTATGCGTCGACCATTACAATGTTCGTCTTTGTGGCTCTATGTGTCATCGGTGTCTGGATGCTTTCTTCCAACTCCATTGTTCCCCCACAGATCTCACAAGCCTCTACCCGAGCAGTTATCTCAGAGACAGAGAGGGCTGATGTGTCTGCCTCTTCAAATGCTAATGAAGAGCCAGAACCAACAAGACAAGAGCCTGATGAGCATCCAACGTTTGAGGACAATCCAGGAAAGCTTCCAGACGATGCCATAAAGTCTGAATACGAACAGCAAAAGTTAGCTAAAGAGAAGAGTGAAAAGATGAGCTCAAAGGCAAGAGACGAAGGACAAAGAGAGACTCAAAGCCAAGAGACACAAGACAATGAAAAGATTCCTGAGGAGAAAGATAAAGATAACAAGAGTGATGAGGGTCAGGCGAAAAACGTGGTCAAGGAGTTTGAGAAGGAACAAAAGGAACAACGAGACGAGGATTCTGGTGCTCAATCACAAGGTAACAACAAAGGAACACAAGAGCAAGAGCAAGGACAAGGACAAGGAAAGGAGTCACAGGACGTGGAACAAGGAAAGAAAGATCAAGATTCAAACGCAGAAGTGACGTACACAGATAAGACCAAAGAAGAACAACCTATGGAAGTAGAACAAAGCGGTACATCTGAGAACTCAAAGAACGAAGACAACGGACAGCAACAACAACAACAAGAAGATCAAAACTCAAGTAAAGAGGAGAACAATAATGAAGAGACTGAAAAGGAGCAGAAGAGTACAAAAGATGAGAACGGACAACAACAAGAGGAAAATAACACAACAGAAGAAGAAAGCGGAAACAAAGAAGAGCAAAACACAACAAAGGAAGACAACGTGGAGCAACAACAAGAAGAGCAAAAGGATGAGAAAAGACAAGAGAGTTCAGAAGCAACAAGTGGGTTTGGTAATGGAATACCAAAAGAATCTTCAGAATCACAAAAATTATGGAAGAGTCAAGCAACAGAATCTAAAGACGAGAAACAGAGACAGACATCTGAATCAAATACCGTGGAGAGTATAATGGTTGGAAAGGCATGGGAGTTGTGCAATGAAACTGCGGGTTATGATTATATACCATGCCTAGACAATGAAGCAGCTATAAAGAAACTAACAAGTAGAAGACATTTTGAGCATAGAGAGAGGCATTGTCCAGAGGATCCACCAACGTGTCTAGTCCCCCTCCCTGAAGGGTATAAGGAGTCTATCAAGTGGCCAGAGAGCAGGGATAAGGTAAAGATTTGATCCAAATAAGTTTTTTTTTTGTTGAGGTAAAATGATGGATAAAAGTTGACTTACATGTGATCTAGTAGATATGGTACCACAATGTCCCACATACAAAGCTAGCAGAAGTGAAAGGACATCAGAACTGGGTGAAGGTCACTGGCGAGTTCTTAACGTTTCCGGGAGGTGGAACACAGTTCATCCATGGAGCTCTCCATTATATTGATTTCCTTCAACAGGTGAACTCTTTTTTTTTTGTTCACTGAATAATTCATATAGGTAAAGTCCATCAAATTTTATAAATATATAAAGTTGAGAACTACAATAGAATAACACTAAAAAACATTTTTTTGTTCAAAAAATAGCAGATCAAAATTACCAAAATAGAATTAGTTATAGGTTTTTATTTTATATTTTGGATTGAGTGTAGTGAATAGCGGTTAAATTTTCAGAGCAACCCTAATGATAGTGTTTTACCATAAATTTCTTAAGTTATATACTGATGTGTGTATATATAAAATAATTATTTAATTAAGAGTATACTAAAATTCTTGAAATCCAACCAATAATATATCATTTCAGTATATTATTTTTGGTTGGATTCAAGAATTTTAGTTTAATTATGCCTATAATAATAATAACTATGTATATACCCTAATAGGTAACTAGAGAATTCCATGGTCAAAAAAAATACCATTGGGGTTTCTCTTAGGATTTTGAGTAATTTGATTATTTTAAATTTTAATTAATATTATTTTAGAGATTTTCTTTCATATTTTTTTTGGTGCGCTCTAAAGTGATTTTTCATATAAAGTTTGTGCTAAGGCCTCTTTTTTTTCCTATGTCAGGCTTTGAAAAACATTGCATGGGGTAAACGTACACGAGTTGTATTAGATGTTGGATGTGGAGTGGCTAGCTTTGGTGGTTTCCTATTTGAAAGAGATGTTATAGCCATGTCACTTGCACCAAAAGATGAACATGAAGCTCAGGTTCAGTTTGCTCTCGAAAGGAAGATCCCAGCCATCTCTGCGGTGATGGGCTCTAAGAGATTACCATTCCCGAGTAGAGTGTTTGACCTTATCCACTGTGCACGTTGCAGAGTCCCTTGGCACAATGAAGGTGGTATGCTTCTTTTGGAACTGAATCGTATGCTTCGTCCAGGAGGTTATTTTGTTTGGTCAGCAACACCAGTTTACCAGAAGCTTGAAGAAGATGTTCAAATATGGAAAGGTAAAAGCTTTGAACTCAAAAGTTTTATTGTTTCTTTTTTTTTGTTTCAATGAAGATGACATGTTTTTGAGTTATGTAGAGATGTCTGCGCTGACAAAGTCCATGTGTTGGGAACTTGTGACGATCAACAAGGATAAACTCAATGGTATTGGTGCTGCCATCTACCAGAAACCTTCCACGAATGAATGTTATGAGAAGCGAAAGCGAAACAGACCTCCCATGTGCAAAAATAACGATGATGCAAATGCAGCATGGTAATGATATGTTTCCATAATATGAAGAACCGTTTAAGTTTCTAATAGAAGAAAGAAATTTCGTTTAAAAAAAATAGTTTAAATTTTGGTAATAAAAAAAAAATGATGAAAGAAAAGTTAAAGATGAAATTATAATTTCAGGTACGTGCCGTTACAAGCATGCATGCATAAAGTACCAACTAATGTGGTCGAGAGAGGGAGCAAGTGGCCTGTGAACTGGCCACGTCGGCTTCAAACACCTCCTTATTGGCTAAACAGCTCTCAAATGGGAATCTACGGGAAACCAGCTCCGAGAGACTTTACGACAGATTATGAACACTGGAAGCACGTTGTTAGCAAAGTATACATGAACGAAATAGGAATCAGCTGGTCTAACGTGAGGAATGTAATGGATATGCGAGCTGTTTACGGAGGGTAAGCATTAGAGATAAAACAAGATACAACTCATTCACCAAAACTAATGCTTTTTAATTTTTTTGTCAAACTTACAACAGGTTTGCAGCAGCTCTAAGGGACTTGCAAGTGTGGGTGATGAATGTAGTGAACATTAATTCACCAGATACATTACCGATAATCTACGAGAGAGGCTTGTTCGGAATATATCATGACTGGTGTGAATCTTTTAGCACTTACCCTCGGAGTTATGATCTTTTACATGCAGATCATCTCTTCTCCAAGTTGAGACCAAGGTAAAACCTTGAGTCTTTTCCACCTCTTTTAGCTATTTTCATTAGCCATCCTAACATTTGTTGAAAATTTCTCTTTTGAAGGTGTAATCTTGTTCCAGTATTGGCAGAGGTGGATAGAATAGTAAGACCAGGAGGTAAACTAATTGTCCGTGACGAAGCCCATGTGATAAGAGAAATAGAGAACATGTTGAAGTCACTGCATTGGGATGTTCATTTAACCTTCTCCAAGCACCAAGAAGGAATATTAAGTGCACAAAAAGGATATTGGAGACCAGATACTTCTCTTTGAAATATAAAGGAGATAGTATTTATGGAATCTGCAGCTGAAGCAGCATTATATAATATACATTTATTTCTAAGGCCAAAACTTATTTCATGTTTCTAGAATTTGATAAAAGAAAAATTGTCAACTATAAGCAATTGTTGTTTTTTTTTTTTATATATATATATATTTATATATATAACTTTTTTTGGCAACTCTTAAAGACGTAAACACCAATAAATTAGAGATTTGTTCATACAAGCAGAACTACAGAATTGCAATATATTACTTTAACATAAATTTCTGCTTTACAATTTGGGCATTTTATTGTGCTATCAACAAATTTCATAATTATTCTAATTTGGTGGAACAGAAAAATAATTAACTTATGAATAAAATGCTAACGGGCTTAATGAGGTGTCCAAAGTCCTGATACTTCAGATACCCCAAGCCCAACTAAACACTTTCATGCTTCTTTCAAATTCTCCAGCATGTTTCCGTATAGCAAAACGGTGCCGTATCGCTTTGGATCATCTCTACTCTAGTTCTCTACCATCCCCCCAGTAACGCTTTGAAATTTACAAAAAGTATGTTATAACGCTGCACATATTGTATTATATGCTTACTTTTATGAGTAGAGAGGGCCCTGGGGCACTAGTATCATGATATCATCATATTCAATGCTTTTACCAAACTCAAACCTCTTCTTCTAATTCACACCTCCACCCCTACCTTTCTCCTTCTTCTTCATCTCTTTCTCTCTTCCTTCACCGACAGCTTCTCCCTCATGCTCAGGTATTCCAATTTCTTCTCGGATTCTTAGAGGCTTTACTTTCTCCTCACATTGTTTACTACAAAGTTTTGAAATTGACATGGAAAGGATGAAACTTTCTGTTCTTTTTCTTTTCTTGTGTTAGGAAATGGAAAGTGTTCAACTTTCTTTGAAAGAGAAACCCGTCGACACCGACGGTTTCTCCGTCGACGACTTACTTGACTTCTCAAACGACGACGTTTTCGTCGAGGACGAAACGAAACCGAAGCCAGGAGGAGTCTCTGTTTCCTCGAATGACGAAATTACCCTTCACCGGAGCAACGAATTATCCACCGCATGTGAAGACTTCGGCAGCGAGCTCGCCGTTCCGGTAATTATTCCGTTTTGCCTCTTTTTTTCTCCAAAATTGCAACTAATTTTTTATTTATTTATTTTTTCTGTTAAGACGGATGATTTAGCGGAACTCGAATGGTTATCCAATTTCGTAGAGGACTCTTACTCGGCTCCGACGAAGAAACCGGTTTGGTTAACCGGAGACCGAAGACACCCTGTAACACCGGTTAACGAGGGTTTGTGTTTCAAACCACCTCTCCCGGTTAAAATCAGAACCAAACGACCCAGAACCGGAGTCAGCGTCTGGTCTCTCGGTTCGACGTCGTTAACCGACTCATCTCCCAGTTCTTCGTCCAATTCCGGTTCTTCAAGTCCTCTATGGCTCTCCGGCTCCGACTTTCTCGACGAGAAAGCGGTTAAAAGACAGAAGAAGAAGGAGAAGAAGGTTAGGGACAACGGTGGTCAGACGCGGCGGTGTAGCCATTGTGGCGTTCAGAAAACGCCGCAGTGGAGAGCTGGACCAATGGGAGCGAAGACGCTTTGTAATGCGTGTGGCGTGCGTTTCAAGTCGGGTCGGTTATTACCCGAGTATAGACCCGCTTGTAGCCCGACTTTCTCGAGTGAGCTGCATTCGAACCATCACCGTAAAGTCATTGAGATGCGTCAGAAAAAGGAGGTGGTGTCCAGCGATGTTGATGAACCCGGTATGAACCGGACGGTTCAGGCTGTGCAGAGTTTTTGAAGAAGAATTTAGGATCCGACCCGGTTAAGTTTTAGCATTAACTGCTTTGTTTTTTTTTTGTTTTTTTTGTTTTTTTTTTTTGAAACAAGCATTAACTGCTTTGTAATACTGTTATTTTCACTTTGGTCTGTGGTAGTCGCAGTAGTTTTTTTTTTTTTAGTAACTGGTCAGGTTTTAAAACTTTTAAATCCATATTAATCGTTTCGCGTTAAATTTCAGTTTTTTCGTCATTCAACTTTAAAAATCTACTTTAAAACTCACTGTATTTTTTTTTGTTTTTTAACCTTACAATTTGAAAATGTGAATGTGAGTACGACATCGTTCGGAGTTTCAACCCTCAGCAGTCATGGGCATATTTCGAGCCCATTATCTCCTGCATCGTTTAAATTGGATACAGCGTCATGATCGTTTTCGGGTGTGGTTCCTTATCAAGTTATAAATGTATGCACAGTAATTATTGTCAATGTGGATACAAATACAATTTGTTTTTCTACTTAATATTGGTAATTATCAGAGTCTCTAAATAGAAGATAAATTGTTTGAAAGTACGATGAGGAAAGACAAATTATGAGGAGGCTTTGATTTTAGTAGGGTTTGGCAAGGATTTGGTACAAGTTACAGCTAATTAATTACTTAGGTGGTTATTATTTACAAATATTAAAGTTGATTTTATGATGGATTATACAAACTAATGAAAGTCGTTGTTGGTGAAAAAAAATAAATTAATTAAACTTGTTAATATAAAAGCTTGTGCTATTTGTCGCAGGCTCACAGTCGTTGTGCTCAACACCTCCGACTACAACATCTTGTGTAGTCAACGTCATGCCAGGAAAATGTATGAACCCTCTAATTTATTTTATTTATACATTATTTTTATAAATTTATTTGCAATTGAAAAGAAATTCACATGTGTTGTTATGTGCCCAAAAAAGACTACTATAAGTTTAAAAGATTCTATATATAGCATTTTGAAAACTCAAACTATGCATTTCGAAAAGTGTTGTTGTTGTTAAATGTTAATAACCATCGCCCATCGCTATCTCTGTTGTCTTGACAAAGCTTAAAATTTAAACTGAAACAGCTACATTAACATACTGGACACACACCCTGATTGAACAATTTATTACTTTGCGTAAAGATTGAATGCGACATTTGGTGACGTGCAATATAGCCAGTGTTTGGATTATTATATAGCCATAATATTATTTGACCATATCTCTAAGATTAATTAGCACTATCTACCCACCGCTAGTATTGTCAATTGTTTTATGTTTATTGAGTTCTCGTAAAACTTCTTGTAAAATTTATTTTCAAACCAAAAGAAGTTCTTGTAAAACTTGGGAGTTAACCACGTCATGGTGGTTTAGTAGTTTCAACTCTATAAAGAGTCGCCATAGTGGTCAAAGTCGGTAATCAATGAGTCCCCAGTGCTAAATTACTAATTCCTAATGTGATTAGATGGTGTGGGTTTCTAACTTCAATGTAAATCAACCATACTTGCTTTTCATCAGACATGAGAACTACTCGTCGACTGGTTTTAGTTTCTAAGCTTTTTAAATCTTGGCCTATTTAAAAATCAAAAGATTTGAAATGTCCGGTTTCATGGGTACCAAATAAACATGAAGGCAAGTAAGTATAGCAATTAAAAAGTATATATACAAACTTTACCAATAAATTACTTATTATTATTTCAAAAAACTCAAATCATCAAAAAGTCATGTTTTTCAAGCCTCGGAGCCAACGCGTGAACTGCATGCATGCCAACATATTTGACAAAAATACAAATTTCATAATGATATATATCTCTTTCACTTTACTCTTTAGTTTTAGATAGATAAGTAATGTAAACAGGCCCTATGGTCTCACAAAAATTTGAACTTAAAACTATTTGTTACCTCATAAAGATCTCGGCCATGGTCATATGTACCAAGTGGTTTTGTTTTGCTTGATAATCAGGACTAACATTGCTTCAGTTTTAAACTTGATAAACTAATTAGCAAAGTTAATAGATAATCATTGGAACTTAAAAAGAAGAAAAACCAAAAGAAAGGCGTGGGGAGTCACGTGATGAGCATTTCCCCCACCCGACTCAACCACTTTCACACACTCCAGTTCTAGCTTTTACGTTGTTATGGTCCATTGGCTAGTTCCATTTATCTTTTAAGTTTCGTAAAAGAAAAGTTAGTCCTACCAATTTTCACATAAAGTTGTATATTCTTGTTGAGTAGGATAATAGATAAATTTGTTTCCGCGACGTTCTTCTCGAGTCGTGTGCCCAAAAGATTGTAAGGAGATCCTTTGACCCAACAATACATGTGAGTTTGCCATTACATTATTTCCTTTGGTTCGTTTTACGTTCCTTCTATTAAATAGAAGACATATAATATTGCGAGAATCTTGCATGGTGTTTATTTTCGTACATATTGAAGGAGAAGTGAAGTAGTACCCAACACAACAACCAAAACTCACCTAATTTATAGTAGTAAACCAAAGTCTTTTGGTTGTGTTATTGAACCTCCAACACGGTTTAACCGCACCTTGGTGCTATCTATGCGGTTCAAACACGGGGCCGACCGAATCACTTTAATTTAATTTCAAGGTTCCACCTCTCCACATTCAACACATTTATGAAAGATGCTATTTCCAAAGTTTTTGAAAAAAAATTACAAAGAAAAAAACTCATTAAAACTTTTTTAAGCCCCAAAATTTATAAAAAAAGAAAATTTAGATAATTTTAAAATTATTTTCATTTCCAAGGTTAGTTTTTATCGACTCGCTCAGGCTGCATTCGAGATTTATAGAACCACAAACATTTGTAAGTAGGTTAATCTTAATAAAAACAATTTCAGCAATTTGATAACCATACGATAAAAAAGTTTGGGGGTTAATGTAAATGTTTCATCCGGTTATGCCTATAACCCGACCATGGTCTGGTTATGTGGTCTAGATATCTAATGGAAACTAGTAGCCATACTATCTTATGGGCTTAAAGCTGGACCCAAAGCATAAAATAAATTTAGTAAGACCTGCTGTGTTATGGCTGCACTCTGTTTCAACTTTCATGAAGTATAGCCCTCCCCTCCCATCAAGGAGAGTAGTGGCTATAGATATCTATGAACAACATTTTTCTACATACAAACAATTTTGTTATGTATACTATATACTATTCATATAGGTGAAAGAAACATAAGCATATACATTGATCACAAGTCTCATAGATTGGTTATACTTTTTTATATTTTTGTCATATATTGTAATAAGGACATCAAATTACATTAAACATAGGAATAATTCACAAGATGGAGAGAGTAGACCAATATTTCATCCCAGGCTTGAAAAAGAACAGCAAAGATGATGGAGTTGGTCAGCTATGGAGTTACATTACATAACGATCCTGAGGACGGCAAGACCAACGGCCGAGATGGAGACAAGTGTACCGATACAATACTTGATCACCTCGTACTTTGCCGCTTCCAGTTGAGCTCTCAGAGTGTGAATTTCCTGAAAGATTTAAAAACCATAAACACTTTTGGTGCAAAAAGAAACAGTAAAGCTAGAGATGAGAGAAAATTAACACGATCAAGCTTGTTTGTAAGGTTAGAGGTTTCAGAATTTTGATTCGTTAGCTCATCTCTTATCCTCCTGCATCATCATGATGAAACCATATCAAGATCATCTATCCAAAAAAGTGTTCACGAAGAGAGAAAGAAGAGGGCAGGTTTCTCCGACCCTTTTTCAAGATTCAGGTCCAACCGTTGTCCTGCTGTGACTTTATCTATCTCATGCCTGCAATGTAATTTATTTTAGTCACTTCACACTGAGTCTATAACAAAACAAGCCCTAAAGTGTTCAGATATAAAAAGATCTGACCTAATATCAGTGCGGATTCGCTCAATATCATTGCGGAGTTTCTCATTCTCATGTTGCAGCAAAGAGAAATGGTGGTCCTATTCATGGAATCAAAACATCACTATAATAAGTAATTATTGGCTCTATCAATATGGTTTTCCAAACATTTACCGTATAAGGTCGCATAAAAGTTCTGTTTAAAAGTGAAATAAACAGAGCTTACCAGGGAACTGTTGATTTCAGTTTTGAACTTGGATAAGTTTGATTCCTGAGTCATTTCAGCCTTTACCACCATAAGCAAGAAGATCAAAGTTAGAAGCTACATAAGTGGTGTCTTAGTCTTGAGAAGTGAGTCAAGTAACAGAAAGCCTTGTATTAGAAAGGAAACTTACTTTCTGCATCTCACCCTTGCAAACAACCAATTGAGAAACAACTCCTAAGCTATCATTCAGAACTTCAGTTATAGCACCTGTTATTGCCTCGGCTTGCTTTGAAGGCAGTCCTTGTGCTTCTAAGCTCCTTACCTGAAAGAAAATCACATAACCATACATCTCCTTTTGAACTAATGCTCTTTAAGACAATATATTAAAAACTGCGACCAAACATAACAAACACTCTGTTGTCTCATTTCCAACAGCAACAAAGCAGACAATTAAAAAGCAATGAAACAGAGAAAACAATAATCATCATCAAGATTCAACAAAACCAAGAGAGATTGTTGTTATTACCAAGGCGAGTGTGTCGACGAGATGCAAACGTTTGCCATTGGTGGTTTTGACAAGCTGAGAGATGAGCCTGGCGTGGGGTTGTCTGAACAGAGAAGATGGTGAACGAATGTCGTGGTTATGATCGAACAGAGACCTGTCAAATGTCTGGTTTGGAGAAGTGATTGATCTGAAATTCGATAGATTTACGCCTGAACTCGTCCGTGCTAACCGGAGATAACTCGCGTACGCAGCCATGATTTGACGAAAAAAACTGATGAGCCTTGGTCAGATCCGCAAAGCCGGAAAAACAAAGAAGCTTCCTAATTGGGTAAAGCATGCAAATGAAGATAAAAAAATTAGAGAAAAGGGGGAAAAAGAAGAAAACTTTGAAGATGGGTTTTGTTGGGAGATTTGTGTTTATTTCTAATCTCTGGTTCTTCTTCTTCGCATTGAAGTCTCGCTAAGACGTCTCCGCACCAACAAAAGAAACTGACGGACGAGGACGATAGAATCAATAGATAGAGAATAACGTCAACGTTTTCTCTCTTTCTTTCCATAACTGGCACGTTTCCCTAATTCAAATCTCTTTCTTTGGATATTCACTGTATCCCATGTGCGTAATTCTCCAACTTGGCCATGTTAATCCTCAATCATTAAAGTTCTTTTTTGGGGTTTAAATAAACAAATAAACATTTTTGACCCATCCGTAATGGTGTTTTTTTTAATTTTTTTAATTATTATTATATTTTAATTTTTTTTTTAAAAAATCAACGAATCGCGGATCGCCGCGTGTTTCTTAGCGAATCCTTACACTCGCCGATCTGCGATTTGTTGATTTTTTTTAAAACTAAAAAGATATAATAATTAAAAAATCAAAAAACACTATTTCTAAGAACTTTTCACGGGTAACACCATTGCAGATACGTAAATTTTTTTTGGCTAAAATCCTTAATTTTTTACGGAGTCCACGAATTGTTTAATTATTTTTACCTAAAGATTTTTCCTTGTTTAATTATTTTTACCTCAAGATTTTTCCTTGTATACTTCCCGGTGCGGGTGGGTGTAAGATGGATAAGATGGACTAGTTGTTGGAAGAAAAAAAAATTATAGAGGTAAAACACAACAATTATAAAGATGAAGGGACAAGAACATACAACCAAGTAAGTAACCACACAAACAAAAAGATCATATAAATTATGCTACCTCACTTTTGTGGCTGGTTGTTATGTAAAGCGTGTAGGTAAAGATAACTAAGAACAAAGGAGTAGCGTTTGGTACAGTCTTTAACCATCAAAGTATATACACACGAAAAAAATAGTCTTAGCAATCACTCTCTCTGAACGAACCCCTTTGGCATAATTAATACAAGCAACTCAAAACTGAATGTGAAGACATTACAGTTCTCCTAGTTCTAAATATTATCAATACAAGCATTTTTTTTTTTGTTCTTGTTGCTTTTATTTTAATTTTAGAATCCAAAGGGAGGCTCCAAAAACGTGTCAGCTTATAATGTAGTTGGTTTGTCACCTGTGCCATTTTTCCGGTGTCTTCTCACCACATTTTAATGTAGTGACAGAGGTTTCTTTACTTTGGTGGCTTTCGATATCCGTCCAAGGAGTCGTCAAAATGGTCTTTGACATAGTTACCCACTCTCTTCAGGTTCTTCATCACACCTGATGCTACCAAGTTTGCGTTTCTTGTGAACCTGCATACATTCCCCCCACGGATCAAAAAAAAACTAATCAATATTGGATGACTTCCAGACATGGCCTTCTATGGTAGATAAGACTGATTGGTAACTATTGCAGATATAATCGATCTACTTTGAGGTTTCTAGTAGACATGACCATCAATTTAGGTTGCAAAGAGATATACCCATCCTATCAAATATTAAAGTCACCAGCTTACCTTGTTACGAAGCCGTTTTCAGTGTTTGTGGCAGTTGCTGGGGTTGGTGTTCGGTTTGGAGTTGGTCTATTATTCTGGCGCTGAGACAACTCCCGAGAATCTATTATATAAAAAAAATGATGAGCATAAAACAAGCAAGAAGCGTTTTTTTTGGAGCAAGTTATATAGTAAGCTGGTGAATAAGAGAGGATTAGTATAGTACCAATTCTATTTTGAATGGTGGGGGTAGGAAGAGATGAAGTGTTGCTGGAAGCTGCTCTTCTATCTGCTAGTATCTGCATCAACACTATATATTTTGAAGGATATAATTGGAATTGCAAAAAAGCACCAAGTAGACCAATATTACTTGTTTGTAATATCAGAAGAGATGATGATGCTGTCTTTTACAATATCTAATACACCAACAAAAACAAATAGTCTCCAGAGCGCATGACAGTATTGGCCTATTGAGAAAAAGAAAAGTGAAGAGTGGGACTTCAGTACAAACCTCAAGGCCGACACAAACGGGAAGTTGGGTCTTTGTATGTTGTTTCATAGCAGTAGATGAGTCTTTGTCAGTCATGTAGACTGAATAACCCAAACAACCATAGTAAAAATCAGCTAACGTCCGCCCTTCTTTCGAAACTTCAGTTTCAGATTGTCCAACAACAACGTAGTCCGGTACTGCAAAAAAATGTCATTAAATTTATTAATTACTAGGGACGAATCAGATTATGATTTTCACTTATGATATATATTATATCTAATCTACAATCAGATTGATCTCTCAACAATTTTTTTAATTCAATTACGAGAAAAATAGCTACGATCGGATTAAGGAACCCTAAAGTTAACCTTGAGGGAGAGAACGAGGGATTCCAACGCAGCGAGGGTGTTTATCCTTTGATTTGAGAGTCGATGAGTAATAAAGATACCCTTTGCACGATCTTCCTTTCGCCACTGATCCTTGTTTCCCTTCCATTAGTCTCCTATTCGCATCTCCGCCGCTAGAGCCTTCACTCATTGGCCAACCTCTTTCTCTCTCTCCCTCCGATTAGTTCACGGCGGCGTCAGTAACCAAATAACTAAATGGGCTCAGGCCCATATAGACAACTAATTTGACCACGCATTCCCAAACGACGTTGTTCTGTTATTGTAGGCTATTTTATCTATTTCCAATTCTTTAATTTGCTATGGTAATTCGCATCACCTCCAAAACTGATGCCAATATACATGAATGAGTACTAATGCAAACATCTTCTTCTGCATAGTGCAACCCACTCTTGAATAGGGATGTCAAATGGGCTGTCCATGTCCAATG
>JABAYD010013256.1:0-10330 GCA_014822095.1 Diplotaxis tenuifolia
TTCATACAACACAGAAAAATTATTTAGGCGAATGGTGTTGTACTGTTCGGGTACTGTTGATTTTTGCTAGATACCCATAATTACCCCTATAACCTATATCTGCAACCTATATTGACTGAGCTATCAAGTACAATATGTTATTCTAGAAGCAATAGTACCCCCACTTGCGATCACTTTCACATTTGAGGAATTGTACTTCACACATCGTTTTGTCGGCAAATAATAAAATTACATGTATCATAAATATGTTTTCATCTATTTCAATATCTCAATTTCTCCTTCATCTCCTTATAAAAGTTACATCGATGAAAATGATGATATCATCGAGATTTTAGTAAATCTTCTGCAATTATTGGAAGCTCTCAAACAGACGGAAGATGGTGCGTGTCCGACTAGTCGATCGGCCGGAATCGCCGGAAGAATAACCTGTCAGATCTATTCCTGAGATGATGTTCGCGGTGGGAGAAAAACCAGTTGGGGTTCGTGTTCTGACATATCTATCATCTAGAGCTATCACCCGCATCTACAGCACTTTGGAGGATGATGAAGTCCAGATTATACGGCAATCTGCTTTTGGGAAAATTCTGGATCTTGTTGACAAACCTGTTTTTTTTCCGGGAGGCTTGCTAGATAATACTATCGAGGCAGTTGAAAACTCAGAAAAAGCATGAAGCTTGGTTCAGATTTGCTGGTAAACCAATACGATTTTCGCTCAGAGAATTCGCAATTGTCACCGGTCTACCTTGTGGGAAGTTTCCTTTGAAATCAAAGATGAAGCTCAAAAAATCTATTTCAGAGAAACCGTATTGGCCGTCATTATTTGGGAAAGTTGAAGTGGTTACGGTAGCTTCGGTCTTAAGGATACTGAGGAAACGCACAGTCGAAGACCGTCTTGTTCGTATCAAATATGCTTGCTTGGCGATTTTATCTTCTGTCCTTCTTCCAACGAACATCAACATGAAAATATGTGGAGAACACGTGGAAACCATTGAAGATCTGGACGAATTCTTCGCATATCCCTGGGGAAGGCTTTCTTTCGACATGCTTATGTCCAGTATCAAAGAGAAGGATGAAATTGCTTTGTCTCAGAACAACTTTGTTGTTAAAAGATTTGTTCTCGCATTACAGCTTGTGATGGTTGAGGAAGTTCCTTGTATTTATGAGGTTGTCTAGGAAACATGTTCTTCTTCAGAATGTGATAGCGATGATGACGACGGTGAGAAGAGTTCTAGAGCAAAGAGGAAGACTCTTAGTCATGGTCACGCGAGAAACGTCGATAAGAGAACCGATGTGAGTTATATGCAGTTTACCTTTAGTTTTGAGTATACAGAAGCAATATTAAGTTAATATGTATTACGGCTTTATAATATTATAACTTCTGGTTAGACTGTCTATAATTATTGGAAGGTGTCTTCATATTGTTGTTGTATTTGCGAATTTGGAAGTTTAACATTTGGGAAAACACTAATTCGATTATATATAACCTTGGGTTTTAGTAAGAAGCATCATTCAATCCTTTTAGACCAATAGATGAGTCCCAACTAGTATATTCTGATGAGGAATAGGATGAGAAGATTGACAATTTAGTATATCTCATAACACAAACTTTCACTTTCCAAAATCTGTCTATGTTGGGGGGCTACTAAGATAGATATCGATCGTATGTGAGACGGTGTTAATGGTGGTTCCAAGTTGAAGAAATCTAAGAAGCAAGTTGCGAGTCCTCTTCGAAATGATCCAGGTTATATTGCTTCTCTTGTTATCCAAAAAACTAAACCAGAGTTTAAAACAATGAGGGGGAATATATATGAAGCATGTAAGAGGGTTGATTCAATTGAGGGGTCTGTGCCTGCACTTGTTCAGTCTGTGTTCGTAAAGTTCAAAGATGAAGTGCTAGAGTCGGTTAAAAAATTGGTTGCTGAGCTGACTAATGCAGAAGATGTTGGTACACCATCGATTTCCAAAAATGGGACAAAGACTGCTACTATGGTTAATGCAAATCTGCCTGGTTCTAATGACACTCAGGGGATAGATGGAAAAGCTGAAATGATCCGCGACATTCTTGGAAATTTAAGTGAGTATTCTACTCCTCCAGCGTCTCCCCGTTTAAGCCTGGTAAGTTCAGATTTAATTCCATTGCTGTAGGTTTAAAATTCCAACTCCTTGGTTAACATAATGTGGATCTCATTTGTTAGTTTCCATAATTTCAATGTAGGGGGAGAATGTCGGTACGGGATATGACAAGGGCGTTGACAATGGTGAAGACGTAGCAGATAAAGTTGATGATACTGTTGCACTTTCAGTTCATAGCCAGAATTATCGAAGGTCTCTAGACCTTAATCAACCGATGGTGTGAAACATCTATATCCATTTCCTGTAGAATATTTTACTCAATGACCTCTATTTATGCCGGATTTTAACTGGTGTGTTGTGTTTTGTGTCTCCCTATAGGAGGTTGGAAACAGGGTTCAGGGACCCGTCGTTGATATGCCTTCCTTCTCTCTTGGGCTAACTTAGGAGGAGCAGTTGCATGTGAGTCAAAGTGTAAGTGGTCGGGATTTTGTGAGTCCCGTTTCTCGGTTTAAATTGAACGTTGTCGACACATTTGACGATCAACAACAGTCACGAAAAAGCAAGAGACAGAAGTGTGTCCCCCAAACCTTGGTGGCTGACTATCATTGTGGTCGGGATATTGTCTCACATGTGAGGAAATCACAGAAGTTAATTTTTGCCTTTGATGAGATAAATGAGATTAATAGGAAATATGCGAGCTTGTTAGAGGAAGGAAATCGAGAAGGGTAAATATTTGCAGATTTTTAACCATGTTTCCTAGTATTTGCAGTAACTAAATTGTCTATATATTTTCCGTATTTCCATTTGTTTCCTTTCCTAGGATTTTCAAGTTTGCGGGGTTACGTGTTACGGCTAAAGATATTCGACAAATCAGTGAGAGAACAAGGCTAAGTGCTGCGAAGGTTAAGACATTCTTAAGTTTGTAATTTCACCTATACATTGTATTTATGCCCTTACTAGTATTAACTCCAACTGTGGTATATTACATTTCAGGTTTTGGACCTTCTGATTCAACTTGTGCAAACTAGTATTGAACAACATTTTCATCCCGATTTATCTCAAACGGATGTATATCTCGACAGTCAATACGTTACTGCTGTCGGCAGGCTTTACACCAAATTTTCGAAGAGTAAGAAAAAAGAATCATTTCGTTTCCCTAAAGGTTTGCTACAATATTTTGCTTCCGAAACTGCTAGAAATGTTGAGCGAAGAAGGTATTACTTTCCACTAAACATATGTAAGAGAATTGGGTAGGTGTATGCATCGACCATAGTAGTGGGAAAATTACAGTATTAGATTGCAATACAGACATGTTCTCTGATGCAATGATTGAAAAGCAGCTCGACCCTCACTTGTTCATGATACTGTATCTACTAAGAGAATGTGGCGAAGCTTATGGATGTGAAGACGCTATGCCTTTTTCATTTAAGCGTCCTAAAGGTCTTTCTCAATCAGAAGATCCATTGGACTGTGGATTGATGGATGTGCTCTTAATGGCAACCCATGTTGTGTATGGTATTGAAAGCATGCAAGAATATACATCAGTAAATGCTTGCGGAAGAAGGCAGGAGTGCTGCGATAATGGCTTTTGAGCTTCGAGGCAGTATTTGAGTTAAAATGTTTGTGTTTTTATGTATAATAATTTCGTGTTAAGAAGTTTGGATATGTTCTCTATAACTTTGATCAGACTTGCTTGTTGTATTTGTCTTTAACGTTTCACCGAATATGTAATGAAACTTAGATGTTACTATGTTAACGTGTTGGTTTATATTGCTATTTTTGTCTACATATATATGTCTATTTCGTTATGTATCATTCCAGGTTTAACCGGTTATAGATTGCACAAACAATGTTTGTATTACCAACTTGAAATAATTGTCTATATAGATAGATTCCTATGTGTTAACATCTTTGTCTTAATATAGAAGGGAAATTTCATATCCTATTTTTAATTGACGTTTCGGTTCGATCCTTGTTACTGTGTCTTTCTATGTAACCAATAAAGAGTAACCGGATAAAAAGAAAACCAACTATGTAACCAATAAAGAGTAACCGGATAACATAAACTGAAATTGGTTAAACATAGGAATGAACAACAGAACCAGTAAACCATAAATAGACACTGCATAGAAATAGAAGACGTTCATAGTTGGTTGCACATTTGATAGAGAAAGAGACATAGTGACGAACTGGCTAAGTTTAGAAAGAAAAAACATACTGATGTTTCACGTAAAACAAACCGACAAACAACATTCACCAATCTTACTAGTCCTCTTCTTCAGGGCAGACACACAGCATTGGAGTAGATTTTCCATCACCAACCAGATTGAAGACAAATAAGTCACCTTCTGTGCAACTGTTATCAACACAGAACCTTCTCCATCCTTTGTTGATGTAATACATTCCCCCAGATTCTCTAAATCTCAAGCTGACAATCCATGAATTTCCATCTTTGTTCACTAGAATCATCTTGTGGCATTGTTTGTTCAAAGCATTAAAACCAGTAGCTCCCACAGGAAGACATTGCAAACACCCGCACCTAGAGTGTGTAAATATGGTTGATACGTATGAAATAGAGAAATAAAATGTATTCTACTCACCAGTTTGTCCTGTTTCACATTTGAAGCAGTGACCTTTACTACAAAACTGTAGTCGAATGACGCCTCATTCCCACTTGAAACATAACAAAGAAAATGTCAAATACATCACAACATTTGCAATGCTCTCTTATGGTGAAGTTTGATTGAAGCTTACTAATCGCCTGGTGATTCTCATTGTCATCATCATCCATGACAACTTCTTCCTTGATGATGTGAGAATGATTGTACTGAATCTCAGAACAGCTAGGACCAAATGGAGTGACATTAAACACCATATATCTTCGTGTTTGAAGATGACAATGTCACCAATTCGAAGGTCATGTGCTATTGTGAAATCATTCCATCCTCCGGTGAGTCTCCTGCAATCTATTTGCATTTCCCAAGTTTTATCAGAAATGTCAGATCTTAGTTTCAAAGTTTTATCTTTGGTTTTTCCGTCGATGTGGTTTGAGAAGAAGGTAAGTTATCCTAAATTCCAAATCAGAGACATAAAGAGAGAAGGAGTAGAGAGAGTGTGTACGAGGTGAGTCTCGAAACCAGGAAGCAAGGACTGGAAGAAATAAGGATTGGTTGGTGAATAAAGCGGTTGATTCACCATCTGCAACAGAGAAACGAAAGATTGAATTGATTAAACAATAAGATGAAACAATATGAAACCCATAAAACAAAACCCCCATTTGGATTTCGAACCCTTAATGAAAACCTCGAAATCTATTTTGATCCCAAACTCGGAAAATATGATGGAACGACCAGTAGGTCCAACGACAATAATGGATTTGAAGGGTAAATCGAAACCCTAGATTCAATTTTTAAACGTAATTCGGAACCCCTATTTTGATTTAGAATCTCGAGATCGGAGTTGACCTATATCGTTTCTAGTAAACCGTTAATCTTATACATACTGACCTTAGATCGTGGAGGAGTGATTCCGGCGTCGATTATGTACATAAAACGTTCGGACGTTGGCGACGGAAGTAAATCGCCATAACAGAGACAAACCCTAGGTATTTCGAACTTTGGAGAAAATGAATACTCTCTCCTCCCACCCTTGTTAAGTCCACCAACGAAATTGTAATATTAAGATATGAATTAAAATAACCGGATAACATTTACAACTAAACCGGAAACGCTAAACCTTAGTAATTAAATCCGTAAAATTTATAAGCCGAAAACCATAGGATATGCAATTTCTTTTACTTCATGTGTTGTATTTCGGGTGCAACTTGTCTAACATCTTTGTCTTAATATAGAAGAGAAATTGCATATCCTATTTTAATTGACGTTTCGGTTCGGTCCTTGTTACTGTGTCTTTCTAACCGGTTACCACCAATGTTGTCGTTAATTTACTTTCACAATATTATATGGTTGTCGTTGATATGTTAAGTAAAGTCCATGTATTACCTAGTCCGTAAAATATCAATTAAATAACGAGTGTTACCGGCAATTAACGTGCTTCGCACGATTCCCTTGTTTAAATTGGTTACGTTTACTAGCACCCTCCAAATGACGGGTATATTACATTCCTCCCTCTTACCAGTATTATTATTATTTTACAATCATATCTTACAATATATGCGTAACAGAAGTCCACCTTCCCTTACCAACACCTTCATCATCCGAGAACTGCCACTAATGTAGATAATTTGTTTTTTTTATATATGAACCTTGCATGTAGCCCGGTTGTGTCCACTTCCCTTGTATCGACTGCAAACGTGTTTCTTTCGTGGAATTTCATCTGAGAAAGTTAAAATTAAGTGAGATAATATGGAAGGATAAAAATCATTCTAATATGTATTTGATACCCTGATTTCTCTGGCAGATAATATCATGTTCTTACGGGGTCTTCCCGGTGGGCGTTTTGTAGCTGGTGGGAGAATTTCCATAGTGACTGCTGCACTTGCTTGAAAATCACTGGTATTAATCTTGCTGATTGGAAATATATCACATTCATAGGCAGCTGCAAGACTCTTTAAACTATAAACTTCAGAAACAAAGGTGTCAACCCTCTTTTTCGCCATAATTGCAGCACATATAGCATGTGAACTCGGAATCAGTAGGGTTTGAAATACATTACAGCTGCCAGTCTTCTTTCCTAAGTTGACGTGGAATGACCCGCCATCTTTGTCCTTAACCTCGTATTCCATTCTATTTATCTTGTGTGCCAGCATCCCTCCGGTTTGTTCAAAATTAGCTGATATTATCTCTACAACACGAGGGTTGAGTTGTTGTATTTCGTTTTTCGTATTGCTTCGCCTTTCTTCAAACCATTGCATTAGTTTTGACCTAATAAATTCAATGAGTGGCAGTATAGGATAGTCCCTTGCTTCACGTAGTACAGCGTTCCAGCTCTCAGCGATGTTTGAAGTCATTATATTGTATCTATTGCCAGTGAAGTGTACACGAGCCCAATGTTCAAATCCTATAGCTATTAGGTATTCGGCGCAAGAAGCATTCACCATTTTTATTTCGTTGAATACTGTATAGAATTCCGGTAGACAATATGCTCGGGCCGCTTTGCCAACTAGATAGGAGAGATGCTTGTTCTTGAAATAAGTATGTATGTTACGTTTCAAATGCAAGATACATGCACAGTGCTTGGCTTCTGGATACACCTTCACATAAACAACATTAATTTACTTAATCACACGTATATTTTATTTGAAAACATATATGTCGATATACCTCATAAATCAATGTAAATTTAGTCTAAAACCTATCACTACGTACCTTAGATATTGCGTAGTAAATAGACGAGTGCATGTTCGAAACAAATACAACGTCTTCCTGGTCCACGATGAACTCTAGTAACAATTTGAAAAACCACTCTCATGCTTTGTCATTTTCACTATCAACCACAGCCATTGCTAAAGGAAAAACCTGATAGTTACCATCTTGGGCTGAAGCGGTTAATAGGAATCCACCATACTTCCCTCGTAAATGTGTTCCATCAACTATAATGACATTGCGCAAATGCTCGAACCCTCTTATAGATGCACCAAGTGCAAGGAACAGATACTTGAATATGTGACCAACTCCCGATTCGAAATGTGTTTCTATTTGGGAAATTGATCCGGGGTTGGCAACGACAAGTCTGTCTAGGTAGTCCGGCATTAGCTTATAGGAGTCAGCTGAAGATCCTTTGGAATTTTCCAGTGCAACCTCTCGGGAGCGCCATGCTTTCCAGTAAGAGATATTAACATCATGATCACCTCGCATTACTTGCATTATTTCATTAGGCCTTGATGTACCTCCATTTCCAACATATCTTGCCCTCATCACCTCCCCAATAACATAATGTGTTGCTTGGCGTTCATATCCTGAAATATAACATTATTAGTATATCGTTGTAAACTTAATGACGACATATATTACCGTACTATTATTTAATCAGTAGGATTATATAAAGTCGTACAATACCTATGCGATCATCAACGGAACATGTATGATGTAAAGAAGCTTTTCTTACTTCATAATTCTCAACATTTTTCAGCTTTGTAGAATATATCCTCCATATACATGTGGCACTGACGCATCTCATTACCATACCTTCTGGTGATGATCGTGTGTTTTTCAACCTAAATTTTTTTTCCGCAGCGCATACAACGCCATATGTTGTTTGAAATGAGCTTTATTTTAAAACACCATTCCTTCGTAAAGTTGATCCAATTCCACAGTTTTGTTGCCTACAAGTTTGATTTGTTTTGGATATTAGTGATATTAAACAAAGAACGTAGTCAAGCTCTTTCACATTGATATTGTACATTACAAAAGGTCACACACATTTTTTTAAAAAAATACAGCCGTTAAGGGAAACAACCAAAAAGGAAAACCCCGTACAATTATTTTACTTTGCAAAATCAAAGTTATTTATTGTACTACTAATTTAGAAGAAGGGATCAAGCCCAAACCCACCACTGTCCCCGTCATCGTCCAACTCAGAGTCCCCAATCTCTATGATTGCTTCAGTCGCACGGTTGTTGTTCATACCAATTCCGAGGGTGTGATCGAGATTTGGGCTTCCGTTGCTAGAACTCCATGTACGTGGTCCACCATTTGCTAGTTGGGACAAAGGGTTCTCCGTCCCATTGTCTAACGGCGGAGACTCCTCACCTGCATAGTCCACCACCACTATTCAATTACTAATAATTATATTTTTAATCTTAGGTTATTGAAAAGTGTATTCAAAGTAGGTTTACTATAACCTTTCTCCTGCGAGTCTGCGATGTTAATCACGTTTTCTGTTATTGTCATTGTTGGGTCGAAAGCACCGTTACTTCCATTTGTTATTAAACCATCTGACGACCCTGAATAAGAACCCTCATCATCATCATCAACAACAATGACCGTATTGGGGGTTGGTGGGGCTGAGACCCTAATATTGGGTCCAATGGGAAGTCATAACGCACCGTTTGTTGGACGTGGGGCTGCCGAGACAGTGATTTGATGGTTAATTTCAGCCTCAATAACGCCTTAACGGTTCCACAATGCGAGGAATTTCATGTGCCCCATTGTTGGGAGCTCCATTGTTAGAAAATGCACGGTTAAGCTGCTCAACATCCATCGGTTCTCCATGTAAAACTGCATTGAAAAATAAAAATTGACATTCAAACAGTTAGATGTTATATCGGTAAAACATATGTACGACTTTGACAAGATAATTTCTCATATTATATAACACATTATCACTTGTAATCAGTAACCTTACCTATACAAATTTACTCAAGAATTTAACAATGGTTAACATTTACCTAATTATCTAATCTAAAGTTATACAGGTTAATTCGGTTACAAGCTTCTTTTCATGACAATACGATGGCGTGTTACTCGTTTTTAACTTCCTATCAAAATCTATAGAAACTATAACATCAAAAATTTTATTTTTCTTTCTATGTATTTCATATCTCCTACGCTTTCATCAAGGTTGTTTTGGTTTTCGATGTCTGTGGGTACACATTGCTAAATGGCGATCACATCATCCATAATCAAGCGGGGAAACTCAGCTCTTCTTCAGGAGTTGGTGCATATACCATTTTGATCTCAAAGGCCATCCAATAAACAGATAATAGCTGAGGCTCATTAAATATTTTCTCCAGTAATGTTTGGTTACAAACAATGGGACGTTCACCAACGAGTGTTGTATCATACAATAAAAATTTAAATGTCAATTCATGATAACATTTGGTTTGTATACATTATTTCTGTTTATTTTTTATTATCTAAAGGGAAAAAATTTAACTAACCCCTGATGGCTTGGTGATGCTGCTCTTCGGTGATCCCCTCATCTAGGAAAGTCCTCTCCCCGATTTTGAATGGAGAACGACAGAGGAACTCGTATTTGGCGAAGAGCCCAGGTCCGCTAGTCAACGTAAATCATGGGCTCGGTCATGTAATCCCTCACACTCAACATAGTCTCTACATCCCTCTCGTTTGCCAAAGTTATCGGTGGAGTCGTTGTTCCTTCAGGGAGAAGTATCCCATCGGGAAGTTGATATGTTAACACCACTGGAGTGAGAACACCAAGACCGAGACTAATACGAATCATTTCGACCAACCCATCGAAGAGATCGTTTGGATTGATTAAGACAATCTCGGTTTCGTCACTTGGGTGTTCAACAAACTGTGAGATAACAAGTTAAGTCCCACATTGGAAGTTAGAC
>JABAYD010013262.1:0-10774 GCA_014822095.1 Diplotaxis tenuifolia
TCTTCTTCTTCTTCTTCTTCCTCTTCTTCTGGCCTTTAGGAGCTCCCTCTCCTCCCACTGAAGGGTCAACCGAGACGATAGCCAGATGCGTCGAGGAGTCGACGTCAACCTCGGTACCAGGATGATCCATACGAGATGGGTCGCTTCCTAACTCCTCCCGAGTCTGCGACACTCCACCAGTTCCTGAATTGGAACGAGCCTTGCCGGACCTTCTTCTCTTCCTGCTCCCAGTGGCGGCTTTGGAAGTAGCTCTACCAAAGACTTGAGACCCCTCGGGCTGCCCCCCGGAAGTACTCTTCCGAGCTCTCTTTCTATTTCCTCCAGCCAGGGCAGTTTGTTCGTGATTTGGGTTACTCTCGTGCAACCCAAACAGGTCGATCAACCCCATTAGCCCCCTTGGGTTGGAGGTCTCAATCACAGCAGAAAGGTCAACCAGTTCCCTCATCACTCTCTTTTTGTCGATAGCTCACTGTTCTTCCGGAGTAAAGAGAGTCGTCCTTTTCTTTCCCAGTCTGACCTCGTAGCGGAACTCCTCCTCCCAAGTAGCTGCCAAAACCAGTTCGGTTAAGAGCTCGGTACAACGATACATAATGAGCTAAGGACAATCTTTTTACCTTGGTTGATGCGATCAAACCAACGTTGTATCCTTTCCTCGTTTAAGTCAACCCACCTGGTATGACTATGCTCAGCGATCTTCATCGCGTCCGAGTGAAACGACGACGGGACGGCAGCGTCAGTCAGGTAGTAGTTCGGATGTGCAACTGCAAAGCAAAAGAGAATGGTCAGAATAAAACGCGAAGTAAAGATAATAAAGGCAAGCTAACTACCGGCGTCGGTTGTCCAGTAAGTCCTGAAGTTATCATCAGGGGGGTCGATGAAAGCGAACTCATCAGACTTAACGAAGAAGTAGGAGCGTTGCCACTCCGGGGTTTTGTCTGGATAGCCGGTGACGATGTTATATTTGTGCCTCATCCTGATCGAGAAATGACCGCGGGCATCTGTATCCCTCACTTTAGACAGGATCGTCAACTGCTCGAATGAGTAGACGCACTGAGATATGCCGGCCTCCGCCGCCAAAACTAAAAGCACAACCATGATGCGGTACCCCCCGTTCACCATCTGACGCGAGGTCGCGACGAGCCATGTACGACGTTAGGATGCGAGGCAATGGAAACCATAGCCTAGTGTGACGTCCGAAGTAGGACTCATACACACACTGATACCCAACTGGAGGAGACCACGGACGCTGATCTTCAGTTGGAATCAAATAAGTAACTCCCACCGCGTTACGAGCTATGAGCAATTCCTCACCAACTCCACAGTCGACCAAGTACTTTCCGTGTTCTCCCACGACTGCGCATCGGCAGGGCGCAACTGCTCTTCAGGGATCGCGGGCTTCCGCTCGAATACGCCCAAACCGGCATAGCGCGTCGGAACTTTGGGAAGGCTTTCTTCCTCTGCCGAACTCGCGTTAGCTCGCCTCGGTCGAGGGGCGCGAGGTCTCCTAGCATTAGAAGGAGGAGAAAGAGTGCGAGCTCCAGACTCGCTCCTTGGAGGCGATGACGATGGCGACCTACATCGCGTCAGCAAAGGGACGTTCAAAATCTCTGCTGCCTCATTTCCGTCGTCGTCACCTCGCTCTAATCTTACCGAATCGGCGACCAACGTTCTCTGCGCTAAGTCGAGCCCGGCATGGCCCAATAAGGAGTTTCTCATCGCCAGGCTAAACTCATCCAGCAGCTCGCCGGTCGTCTCATCCCTTGCAGGACTGGATGAAACCGCGATATCCTTCCCCTTCTCCTTACGAGTCAAAGGTCATCTCGGAGACATGACGAGCAACCGACACTATATATCTTACAATGTACAATCTAGAGAGAGAAAGTAGAGAGAAGGGAGAGCGGAAGTACCTGAGTAAGCGTTGAAGTGACAAGAATGAAGAAGTGAGATGTATTTATAGAGGGAGAAGGGGGCGACTCTCGGGGTCATTAATTAGGTCTACGAAACCCTAATTGGGCCTAATTTGCTCGCGACTGTTCATATTCCGACCTAATGGGCCTCAACTCTCGCGACCGTCCACCTTCCTACGACCGTTACGCTCACACCTCGAAAAAGGGGCACACTTCCCGAGGTCATTAATTAGGTCTACGAAGCCCTAATTGAGCCTAATCTGTTCGCGACTGTTTACGTTCCGACCTAAATGGGCCTTAAATCCTGGTAACCGACCTGCGAGCTAAGTAGCTTAGCAGACGAAGCTCGTCAAGCTAGCAACCCAGCAGGCACAGCTCAACTCTTGGTAACGGATCTCTGAGCTAGTAACTCGGCGAGTGCAGTTCATGAACTCGACAACTTAGCAAACATAGCTTAACTGCAGAAATATTAACTGTTAAGCAAAACGTGACCTGCCGACAGCTCGGCAAGCGTAGCTCGATCGTGTCTGATCTATCAACACTACGAGCTCCACGTCCCCAACACAAAAGATGTTAGGTCGCGCTGGCCGACCTAATTATTCATTGGACCAAATCGACTAAATCCGCCCTGACTTAAAGCAACTCAGCAACGGATCTGGGGGACTTACTGTAGGAGGTGGGGTGCTCCCCTTCATAAAGGCCCATTGAATAATTAGCTCGGCCACCAAGGCTCCGGCCCAGCAAGGTTATCCTCACTAACCGACCATCAAACAAGCTTAGCTCGCTAATCTCCGAGATTAGCGAGTTAACGACGTTTAGCTAAGATCCCGTCTTAGCGAGCTGACCAAGGCCCATTCGGCGAAAGCCCTCTGTACAAGCGACCTCGCCATTAGGTCAAGGAGGCGCGGCTATAAAATGAAGAGAGAGAGGAACGAGAAAGGGATCTGAAATTGACTACACACAAACAAGGCGGCTAGAACTAGGGTTTACTCATTTGTACATTTTCTTCGACTTGTACGATACGGCTAAGCTCTCCGAGCAACGCCGCATCTCATTTCTCATTCCCTCTTTTGTAAACATACGCTCTTTCTTAATAAACGCCGTTTCTTCGCCATTTATAGCATAACGCCTTTGCACGTCCCACTGACGAGTTCCGTCACCTTATATTACTGATCAGAGACCTAACTCGCCTCGAACACTACATGACCCGAAAAAGGAGGTTTATAGACTTAAATAACCAGTAGATCACATTATGATTGTTATGTCATGTAATAGGTTTTAAGGCCTCCCTACTCTTTGCGGCTTTCCTTGACAATGTTCCAAAGCTAAAAACTATGTTTGTTACTTCATATCAGCTTTTTTTTTTTTTATTATTATTGTTTTCCATGTAGAGGTATAGCTGAGAGAAAGGGCCAAGAGGCTGGAGTGGAAAACTTAGCGGAAGAGTGGGCAAAAAAAATCTGGTGAAGGCAAAAAAGGCCAAAGGAGCTCCAAAAAAATCTGGGAAAAATGCCTCAATCTGCAATTGAGAATCAGTCTATAAGGGTTTTCATGGAACTGGGAAAATTCTTCATTATGTTACTGGAAAAAAGCTTCGGTGAAATCTGGTAAGGGTTGTTATCTATTCATATCAGTCTATGGTTTTATCAACAAGCAGAATGAGTGTATTACCTAATGAGAGATGTACATGAATATTTAGTCTTTTGATGCTGCACAAATTTGACTTAAACTAATTTTTGTGTTCCTTAGTTAAAAGGTTTAATTTTCTGATTACTGGTCAATGCTACTTGGTTGATCGAAGCTAAAAGACTTGACTTTTTACGGATGTTTAGTGTGAACTTCATCATATCTTATTGTGGTCTCACCCTATAGTGTATCTGCAACACTGTTTTATGGAATTACAATAAAAGAGTCTGCTAAAACAGCACAAGAAAAGAAAACAGTGCAGTTGCATCGATGAATTCAAAGATAATAATAGATGAATGCAATTGCAACCAACTTTTATATTTATTAAAAACTGATGCTACTGTAAGTTTCATTTTTATATGTCATAAATGATTTGTAGACTCTGTCGACTTACTTCATAATTAGTTTCATAAAAATCAAAGTAAAAAAAAATTAAAAACACTAATAACGACAGCTATATGAATAGCTAGAGCGAGCGAGAGATGAAGCTTGTGATGGAAATTTGCCAACCATGGCAAATGAACGTTCATGTAAAAACAATTCGCAGCATTATGCACAACTACCGGTCAACCCAATAAAACTTTGGGCACTATGCCACAAACACGTAAATGAATATTCACTTCTACTAAAATCAACTACAAATTTAAAAAGTTAAGATGATCGTTAATGACAACGATTGATTACTTCCCATAACGGTTCGAAGGATCTAATGCTCTATCATACCTGGCGTAAAAAAATCCATTCCAAAGGATACAAACAGCTTAACGCCACAGAGATCAGCCTTAAAGAATTATCTCCCATCACTTTCAACAAAACTCCATCGTTCGTTTACAAAAGCCGAACGTGAAGCACATGAAGAGCCCTCTCTTCTAGCATTATAAAAAAACATGGGGGGGGAGCTGATTTTGCGGTGGTTCTTCTGGATATTGTATTTTCATCTGGTCTGACTGTCGCGGCGATGAATCCCCTGCTCAAGCCAAGAGCTTCTTCACCAAGATCATCGAGAAAGAGGTTTTATTTCCGGCTAGCTCTATGATCTTCGGATAGATTCATGTATGTAACCTCAAAGTTTTGGATTTGTGTATGAGTGAGCCACCAACTGTAACTGAACCTTTCAAATCGATGAACACATTTGGTCGGAATTAGAAACTTATGGATGGAATAAGTTCAAATAAGTTACAAAACATAACTAACCAATAAAACACCAAAAATAAATTGATACTTCATTCCACACAAAATTATTATCTGAAACTGACAAAAATAAATTATGATCTGAAACAAATATATTCTAAAATATTATTTTCCTGTGAAATTAGAAAATATAAATTATTAATATTGATATCATTAATTTATTAGAAAAATTCCCTTGGATAGCCATTTTTAGTTTATTTTCACAAAAATAACTTTCAAGGAAAAAAATGACCAAAACGTTTTTATTAAATGGTAAATATGTATTTATAACCTTGGGTTAACTAATATATACTTAGGGTTTAGAATTACGGAGTGGGGTTTTAGGTTTAGAGTTTCAATTTTTTTTTAAAAAATATAAATATAAAATAAATATTACAATTTTAAAGATAAAAAGGAAATAAAAGGCCTATTTTGGTCATTTTATTTTTAAGTAATATTTTGTGATACAATTCTAAAAAGGGCTATTTGAGAGAATTTACCAATTTATTATGTAAATAGTATTTGAAAGTTGAGATTTAATTATTTTATCAAATTTTATTATATTTGAACGGGTTTAGCTTAGAGGTGGACTAATTTTTTTATCATGAAATAAATAATTTGTGTAAATGTTTTTTAAAACTTGGATCTTCTTCTTGAAATAAATATAATATTATTTATTTAAACTTCTTTATTAATTTTAAATTGAAATACAAATAATAAAAATATATTTATTATATGTATCGCATGATCATGCTAATAATAGGATCTTTAGGCAGAGTGAGTTACACTACCTCAAATATGCTAGATCCAGCGATAAGTTCATTACCACCACTAAAACGCTATTCCACAAACACTAGTCCAATACCGCAATTCCCCAGATTTCTCTGAACTTTATACAAAGGTGATCCTCCAACTTGGACCTGATAAGAAACAATCATTATTCATCACCTTATGAGCATAAACAAAAAAATATTAAACCAAAACTATGCATACATGATCATCTTTAACATCATAACCATAGAGAAATCTTTATCCTTTCAGGGTAATGAGCAGTATCTCCATCTTTTTCATGTGAAGCCGCTTATTAGAACCACCACTATCATTATCAAGCGATATAACTTCTTTCTTCTTCATCAACTACCTTTCTAATTGATTCTCCTTAAGCTTTACATTTTCATTAACTTAATCGTCGTAAATCTCGTCTTTGGTCTCCCCCTCTCCACGGTTGCTTACGTTACTCCGTTGGCACCCATGTTGTAATTACTCTTCCTTTATTTCTTGTTTGTAGGCTGATTCAGAGCTACAATGTAACAGGGAAACAACGGAGTCCACAGCGAAGCACTGGCATATCTCAAACTCAATGCAATTGAGACATGACAGCACGAGTCTGATCATTATAGTCCTCCTCCCAAACGATGGTCTGGCGCATGTTATATTTGGACAGCGATGTGAGATAAAACCGGAGATTGATTGTCTGATGAGAGTTTCGATTTGGGAGGCTAGAGTTTATTGAATTAATAAAGGATTAAACACGATGAACAAATATCTGAGTGCGTTAACAAGGCAAAGATCAAAGACGAACCTTAAACTACTTTCCAGCCTTGCTCAGACCGGAAGCTGAGGCGTATGAAGCCTGGCTGATGCCTAGGTTTGAGGGGTATATGTTGAGTATCATACATCTTTTTGGTGTGCCGCCACTATTCTATGTTCCTCAAGATAGCCACCCATATTCTCCTCACCTCTTTAAATGTATTATTTGTTTTTTTTTTCTATTCCATTTGAGAAACGTGGAATAGAAATGTCATTCTACAGTAAATGGGCATGAGTTATGTTTTGTTATTGTATCATTAATCTAAATATTGGTTAATGTATATAGATCAAAACTAAACATTTACAAACTCTATTTTAACATTTAGTTAACTACACCCATACAAGTGTAAACTTCAAACAAATTTATATTATTATATTTATGAGTTGATTACTAAATAAGGCACTATTCACTTTTTCTTTACATTTTAAATCACTTTGGAGGGAAGAGGCATTTTTCCTGGTGTGAGTGTCATTTGCCTACTATTTTCAGATTTTTGTATTTTGGTTTAAGGTTTAATGATTATAGTTTAATGTTTAGTATTTGAAAAGTGGAGGTTGAAAGTTTTGGCCAATAATAACCTTCTCCACCTGCAAATCATATACATTTCATATTTTCACTAATATGTATTATACTATTTATTTTTTCCATTTTATTTATATAGTATAGCTTAATGTCAAGATATTCTCTTTATTAAATTTTAGTTATTTGACAAATTCCTTTTAACACTTTTTTATTTACAACTTTAGTCTACTTTATGGATATAGTATAGTTTAGTATCAAAGCATATTATACACTATTTCCAGATTTTAATTTTATTTAAAATTATAAATATATATTATAATATTTAGATTTGGGTTTATTAATCACGGCTTAGAATTTAGTGTTTAGATGTTAGGGTTGGGTTCAATATTTAGGATTGTGTGTAGGGTTAGAAATCTATACTGCTCCGCTGATATGGTACCGTCAACTCCATCAACTATACTATTTCATTGATATAGGTTGTTCTCCCTTTTATCATATGCTCCACCAAGAGAATTAACATTGGAATTATGATCACGATCATCAATTTCTATTCAACTTGTCTCAAATGGAATAGTTTTGGGACTAAGTAGTGCTAACTTTAGTAGTATAGAATAGAATATTCAGAAACTTGTAAATCATATTTGTCTTTCATTTCATATGTACTTATCGGTTTGTTTCAGGCACAATTAGTGGAATCTTTGAGATCCAAAACTCGTGCTATTCATCATCTAAAATGGCACCACCACATGTACATAGTACGCAGCGGTAATTAAGAACATGTCGTGGATGGATTTGCGTGTTTTAAAGTGAATAGTACTCATTAACTACTATCTATATCCTCTATCGTATACGTTATCCCTTCTCTCCTTTTTAAACTGAGTACTTTCAAATGAGAGGGGTATAACCGGCTAACATATGGTACAAATGTTAAAATATATATTATGTCAAAATCATTGACACTTACTTAATTTATGTTCCATATATGGTTAATAGGCCAATAAGTCTAAAGTAGGAGATTTGCATTTAATGGCGCAAAAACAAAATATAATTCACAACCCAAAAATTACCCACAATCTAATTCTTTGAACCCGGATATTACGAACCATAAAAAAAATGCACCAAATAAGAGATCAAATTTTTGTAAGAGGAAACAACAGGAACATCATTTGAAGTCTGCACAACATATCAATAACACAAGTCTTTAATATAGAAACAACTATTGTAAATAAACAAAATGTATCTTATCGCATACAATCCCTCATTACCTAAAACTTTCTAAAATATAAAAAGCATTATCATACACATCTCTTGCAAATTCAAATTTGAAACACAAACTACAAATTTACACATACTTCTAGGCCATAACCTAGATCACAAATAAAATATCTCTCGCCTGTAGGACATGCTGACACTAAGTTAAATTTATAATTTTTCGTATGAAAAGAAAAGTTATAAAGTTTGGGTATGAAAAGAAAAGCTATAAAGTAACAATGAGACAAATGTATCCCAAAAATACAAAGTAAAAACATTATAAGAAAAAATTTTCAAAGTAAAAGAAACATTACAATTTCCCCTTGGGCACTTCGGTTATTTTTTTCGGTTTGATTGGGTTCGGTTCTGTTTGGTTAATTTGGTTCTATAATTTGCCAACTGAAGTTGGCCATGATTAGTTTGGTTTGGATCGGTTTCGGTTTGGTTTATATTTGGTTCGGTTTGTGTTTCGGTTTAGTTTAATCTGGCACCTTTAATTTAGTTCGTTTAAGAGAAATCATTTTTAAAACTTAGACACATGTCTATGAAATCATCACGTGGTGACAAGATAAAATAAACTATGCGAATTAAATCTAATAGAAAATTGAATATTATTCTTTAAAAACCACAAAAGTTAATAATAACACAATCAAATCAATGTTCACTAAAAGAAATATTTTTAAAAAAAAAAACATCATAACTCATGTCTCTTATATTAATAAAAAAGTTTACAGTTAACCATTTCCATGTGATATCATAAAAACATGCAACAAATCAATAACTAGTATATGTTATACATAATCTATACAAGTATTTATTTATATATTTACTAAAATTCTATACACATGATTCCATTATTATAAGCCTGTTATATTAGTTTCATTAACTAAAATGAATATGTGGGTTTAGTGACTTTATTCTTTAAATTTTAGTATATGTATATTGCTAACATGTTTAATTCAAATAATAACAAAACATATTAGTTTCTCGGTTCGTTTCGGTTTGGTTTATTCGGGTTGAGAAAATCCTAAACCAAACTATTTGATAATGACTTTAGTTTGGTTTGGATCGGTTTCAGTTTGGTTGGTTTAGTAAACTCGGTTCGGTTCGTTTTTTTTCGCCCACCCATAGTTTTAGTTCGGCATGGGACTTCAGATTTTCGGATCTGATTCGGGTAGGATCCGTTCGGGTCTGGGCTTTTCGGATAAATGATTTCTATACCTAATAGGTAATTAATAGATTTCAGTCCGGGTTTTGGGTCGGGTATCAACGGTATCAGATTGGTTCCGGGTACCCGTTTAAAACTCTAAATGCTAATATATTTAAATACATTAACTAAAAACTACAATTAGTTGAAGTGTCCCTGTCATGTCCTCGATCCTAGCTAGGGTCGCGGGGACGGGCCATGGTACAAAGGACCGTACCATAAAGGTCTTGTGACCTTACCAGGAAGGTATCATGGCTCGGAAGAAAGGATAAGGGCATCATGGAAGCTGAGACTTAACCAAAAAAAAAGAAGAAACAAGTGTTGGCAAGCTGAACGAGGCTTACGGGAGCTGGACGAGTGGTACGGGAGCTGGACGAGTGGTACATGAGCTGGACAAGGCTGCAGGTAAGCTCGACTAGCTCGGGACAGCTCGGAAGGAACTCAAACAGCTAGGGGAAGCTCAGAGGTCGCTCGGACAGAGTTGGTAAGCTCCCAGGAGCTGGTGGACTAGCTCACCCAGCTGGATCAGCTGGAACTCAGCTCAACTCAGCTCGGTGAAATGTTGAAGTCTTGGCCGGCTGGACCGAGGTGGGACTGAGGCTCGGTCAGGTAGTAGGTCGATGGGGGATGGGCCTGGTGAGTTGGTACACGGGCTGGGGACCCAGACACAAGAATTGGGCCTGTTGTTATTTAGCCCACACGCCAAAAGGAGCAGTTTTGGGGTGGTTTGTGAGAGAAGGTGCAAATGGAGCGATTGGTGTCTTTTCTCCTATCCGGTTGTGCCTGTTCATCCCTGGGAAGTTGGAAAGACCTTTCCTTATAAAAGGAGAGTCTTAGGCCACGAAAATATCATCAGCTTGTTCAGGCAAAACCCTGCAAGAATACAGAGACAAAAAAAGAGAGAGAAACCATTTTTGGTGAGAACCGAGAGGAGTTTGTTAGTTTCTTGTGTGTGTGTTTGTGGAGATCAAATCTCGTGAAGATGGATACCAGGAAGAAGGATCATTACAAGGATAAGAAGAAGCAGAATGAAGAAGGCCAAAACGAAACCGTGGTAAGGTTAGTGATGTGAACTGGGAAAGCCATTGCCATGGCCATGCGGTTGGATCCATGTTGGTTTGTGGGAAATGGGAAACCTGTAAGACCCGATCCTGGTCCTTAGGACCCTAACCGAACCAAGCCTTACTTAACCTAGATTTCTATGTTTGATTCCGGTTTTAAGTTCAATAGTTAACAATCAGAGTGAGTAAAACAAGCCTAATAAGGGGCAAACGAATTGTATAGATATAAATAATACAAATCATTCATGTGATCCAGTTGCACTATAGGCTAACATAAGTTCATAAAATAACATATACTAAGTTCCCAACCCACACATTCATCACGGCCAGAGTCTTCACGGCTCCTTGGTCTTGCCACGGTCACTACCTGAACCTGCAA
>JABAYD010013266.1:0-15919 GCA_014822095.1 Diplotaxis tenuifolia
TCAAAGGTACAAACATAAGAAAAGAAAAGAAAAAGCAAAAGGTTGAAATTTATTTTAAACAGTCGACATATCTAAAGCTTACTTTTATGTCTTCGGATTATAATAAAATCCTTACTTATCTGAATTTAACACAAGTTTTGGGGGAATCTGTTAACACGATCTTGGTTGTTAAAATATAAATCAAGTAAGAGCTTGAAACAAAAATTTAAGAAACTAGAAATCTGTAAACAAAAAAAATACTTACGGATCGTGAGGTGGATGCATGTTTGAAAGATCCCTATTTTAAAATTACAACTCTTTAACTTCTCCATCGATCTTTAGCCGATTGTTTTCTTGGTCTGAAACAGAAAAGACGATGATTTGATGAAATTTCCCAGAAATCATCGCCAAGGATAGAGAGAATCATGTCGGTGCGTTTTTTATCCCAGTTATCTATATTATATCAATAAAATTTTTAAAATGAAATTTTTACCAAACTATTAAAAATAATTTGAAAAAATGAGAACCATAACAGAAATGAACATAAAATTTTATTAAATTTCAAACATTGTTAGGAAACAAAATCTAGAAAAATAGTCATTTCAAAACATACCCTATTTCATCTATACTATTAAAGCAGAATCCCTAGTAGGATTATGCCTTTGCTTTTTTTTTTAATTAATTACAATGCTATGTCATTGCTTATTTTTAAAAAAAAATTAAATTAAAATAAATTTGCCAAATAATCACAACCTACACTAAAATCTCGCAAACCAAGTTTATATCTCTTCTCTAGAGAATACTACGTTTTTTTTTACTTCTGATATGAAGATCGGTGAGAATATCATCTCAATTTCAGTACCGGCTTCTTCACTGTACAAGAAGAGAACATAGTCATATATTTTGTGATGAAGTATAATCTCAGTTGCCAGTGTTTTGATCTCTTTGTCTCTGCGGGTCCATGGAGGGAGTAATATCTCCGCCGTTCGTAAGCGGGCCTTTGAGATAGGCTATTGGTGAAGCTTCGTACGTTTATGGTGGTTGTATTGAGTTGTGGGAAACTCATTAAAAATTGTTCGGGTCTTTCCCTATGTTTACTCAAAGTGAACGACATGAAGATTCAAATTAGGCTCGAGACTTTTGCGAAAGTAGCTGGTTTTTGTTCGGTCTGCTAGCCAGCTGTGTAGAGGAGATGGAAGGTTTCTGAAGCCATAGATTTCCTTCCTCGTTTTATCTCATGTGTTCTCACACTCTCTTAGTTTATGTTGATCTTATTTCTTTAGCTTTAAACTATGGGTTTTTCAGTGTTAAATTAGTTAATCTAACTTAAAAAAGTTCAAAATAATTTTTTTATAAAGTGTATTCATCTGATTTTATCTCAAACTCCAAAATTTTGACTCTATTAAAACAAATAAGATATATAATATACATAATTTAACATAAGTTCTTGAAAATTTTAAAAATACATAAATTATTTACAAAATTCTAAATATATAAACGGAAAAATTAAGTCAAACAAAATCCCTCGCTTTCAAAGCGCGGATTAAAATCTAGTAAATACTTAAAAAAAATATATTTTTCTTGAACCGAACCACCAACACACACAACCGAACAAAAACAGAAACAAAAAACATAATTGGAAGTTTACCGAAAACGAACTTCATTGTCTAAATATATTAGAGAATAACAACATGGATTAGCTATTTGAAGTTACAAAAACATTCTCTTTCTTTCAGTTTTAAATGTTGGAAAATATGAAACTAGAAATTTACAATATATCAATTATTTTTCAGATTTATAACTATTAGATAATATATTTATAAAAAAACAAAATAATCAATATCTTAAAAAAAACAACAATCAGTTTCATTATTTGAAAAATATATATATCAAAGTACAAGATGAAAAATTATTACGAAATTTCAAAATAAATTAACCCTTAATTATAAATATCAAAACTCAAATAAAAAACAAAAGGTTATTACAATGCGGGTCAATATCGGTTTCCAAATATTTTCTCCCATTGTAGAAGATCAGTAGTTCGTAGTATAAGAATATTTTATTCAAATAATTCAAAAATATGATTTTTATTGGAATAATTCAAAAAAAAAATTGAAATTTTATCGGCTTCCTAATGTTATTATATAAAACAAACTGAAAACCAAAATATTCAATCACTATAACCAAACTAAATTTCATAAACTACCAAACGCTTTTCCATATCTTAACCCGAAAAACTGAAAATCTTAAACCAAAGTGAAAAGAAAACGGGTTAAGCATATTATTTACAAAAAAAACGGGTTAATAAATTTATCAACAAAAATAATTCCACGCTTTTAAAGCGCAGATCAAAATCTAGATAATTTTTATATTTCCTCCAGCAATTGGCTGCCATGGTTTTGCCTAACTTATATCTAAAAATATTGATCTTCGTTTCTATTCTATATAAAATTATTATATCGGAAAGGTAAACAATGTTGCGATACAAACTTTCAGCTGTATTATAATCTGACGATTTTTAATTTAATTGCACTTTTTGGTACATCAATTTTGGGATGCTTTAGAAATAAATAATATTCTAATTTTCATAAATAATATATTAGTCTATTACACACAATTATTTTGTAAACAAAATCATCTTTTCATGGCATTTTTGAAAGGAAATAGTTTTCAAATTTATGAATATATCTATTTTTTTCAATTCCTGCAACCAATTTTGGGATTTGTAAAGTAAGTTAAATTTAAATAATATATGTATAATATATTAACTTCTTGCATAAGAATAATTTCAAACATTTTAGATAAGAGTACCTTGAAACCTTTTTGTATTAATAATTTTAGTATTAAATTTAAATGAGGTTTATCAATAATATTAAGTACGTAGTTTATTTGTAAATATTTGGTTGACTGTGATTTTATAAACGTAAAACATTTTTTGATGAAACCTTAGAAATTAATTATAATTATTTATAAAATATGATAATATATTAATTTTAAATTTACATATATTAGAAAGTGAATAGTAGTGACAAAAGTGAGATTCTCACTTACTTCATTTGCCTACGTACTTTACAAACTACAATCAATCTGAACGATACCAAAAGAATGAAGATGGTCCTTGAAGAAGCATTCAGAGGCAAAGGAAGATAGTAACAGATTGAAGGAAACAAACTGAGATTGTAAGCAGACGTTGAAGTTGAAAATGGTCAACATACTACACTTGATTACCATCACGCAACCATTTAAACGTTTGCAGATTGAAAGCGAGGCTACAGTAGCAAGAGTCAGCATCTTTCCATCAAGTTTATTTTAATTTTAACTACTTTTGGCGAGGATCTAACGTAATAAGTCAGCTTAAAACCAGACGTTTCATTCCTATAATATTAATTTCCACCACTGTGAAGAGTTACTCATCTTCACCCCAGTTTGAGAACATTGCCTTAAATAGTTAAGCATTCATCGAATCTATCACCAAAACATATCAAATTATATACATACGTTCCTGCCTGTTCATAGCTAGCCATTGTAGGAGGTGGAATACTCGCCCTCCATAAGGCCCATTAAATAATTAGCTCGGCTTACCGGGCTCCGGTCCAACAAGGCGGATTCCTGCTAATCAGTCATCAGACGAGCTTAACTCATCTAATCTCCACGATTAGCCGAGTTAACGTCGTTTAGCTAAGGTTCTTGCTCTCAAAGGCTGACCAAGGCCCATTGGACGAAAAGCCCTCCGTACATGCGACCTCGTCGCTAGGTTAAGGAGGCGCGGCTATAAAAAGAAGAGAGAGAGGAATGAAAAGAGGATCCGAAATCAACTTTACTCACAAGGCGGCTAGAACTAGGGTTTATATTCCTTGTATCTTTTTTCCAACTTGTACAACACGGCTACACTCCCTAAGCTACGCCGCGCCTCGTTTTCTGGTTTCCTTATTTGTAATCGAACTATTTCTTAATGAACGCCGTTTTTTCGCCATTTATAGCATAACGCCTTTGCACTTCCCACTAACGAGTTCCGTCACCTAGAATCACTGAACAGAGACCTAACTCGGTACGAACAGTTGGCACCCACCGTGGGGCTAGCAAAGTAGCGTCAACAAGCTATGAGTCCGATTAACTAGTCGACTTCCGGCGAGGAAGCCGGCACGACACCTACTCCTACTTCTACTCCGGTTAACGCCGCTCCACTCGTTCCGACCTTCGTCGACACCATCATGGAACGTCTTCATCGTCAAGACGAAGTCCAGAGAGCGACGACCGAGCAGCTCAACGCCATAGCAGCCCTCCTCGCGCCTCTTACCGCGACGACTGCCACATAAACCGTCCTACGACAGCTGGTGTATAACACCAACGGTACGGTCAACCAGACTGCACAGGTCGCCGGAACCCGACCTCGAGCTACAGAAACGCCAGCTTAAATCACTGGCGAGCAAACCAACGCTTCTGGCGGAGCAGATCTGCAGACTATCCAAGAGATAGCCGCCCTCAAGCAGGCGCTACTGGACATCACCACAAAAGTCCACAGCGCAACGACTTAAGCTCCGCTTATCGAAAGTGTTCTTGCGGAGACTCTCAGGACGCCGTTCACCAGAAAAATCACCAGCGTCTGGCTCAAGCCAATAGAGAAGCTCTGCTTACCAACATACGACGGTCTCGTGGATCCGACCGCCCATATAACGTCCTTCAACGTCGCGATGCGACGTCTGAGCTTTGCGCCAGAAGAGCGAGACGCGGCTTTCTGCCAGCTCTTCGTCGAAAGTCTAAAGGGCTTAGCACTAACCTCATTCACCAGTTTGCCCGAGGATTCCATCGATAGTTTCCACGACCTGTAGTCAGCATTCCTCAAACATTACATCATGTTTACCCGAGAAGAAGCCACAGTGTCTGACCTTTGGCATCACACTCAAGCACTGGAACAAAGCCTCCGAAGCTTCATGGAGAAGTTCAAGGAGATCGTCGCCAAGATACAGGTTCTTGACGCGATCGCAGTCAATGCTCTCAGGAACACCCTCCACGTGCACTCGAAATTCTGCGAAGACCTATACGGCAACCCAACAAAATCCCTCGCCGATGCCATTGATCGTTCCAACAACTTCATCCGGATGGAGGAGGACACCAAAGCAATACTGACCAAGTAAAATGCGGCTAATCCGGGAGGGACTTCGGTGACCAAAGCACCCGAAACGCGAGCTGAACCACGGCAACATGCCCCAGCAGACAAAGCTCAAGGCAAGAAAAAGAGCTATGTCTACCTCGTCAACCAGGCAGACGGTTGATCGATAGAGATCTGAGGAAAAAGATGGAACTCCCAAACTTTTTCCGAACCAACGAATAAAGGCGCATCAGCGAGCTCTGCTCCCCCTTGAGGCCGATAACGCCGAGAAGGATGACAAGGACGATAAGCTGGGAAAATGGGCTCCTATCATCAATCGAAGAAGCACAACACGAGGGAATGCAAGGTCCTGTACGAGCAGTTTCTCTCGGACGTTTCTAGTGGCAAAATCAGTACTGAGAAACTGAAGCCCAAGAGTTGGAGCAAAGCTTAGGACAAGAAGGCTTAGATCAACGCTTCCAAAGCGCATAAAGCTCAAGCAGATTACTGCCATACCGACCTTCGTACTGTTCTCAACTCAAAAGAAGAAGACCTCCGCGTTCGCTTGAGTCGATACAAAACTTCCGACCTCCGGCGGCATTTGGAGACGAAGGCCACAGAGAAGGTTCAAACTGACGAGGTCGCGCCACAAGGCGGCGACCTACGGAAACAGATCCAGAGAAGATGCAGTAACGTAATCATGGGCGGATCTTCCCCATGCGGTGACTCGGTCCGATCAATCAACGACCATCAGCGCCAACCTAAGGTAGCCAAACGATGGCCTACAAAGCCTGAGAATGATCCTACGATCACTTTCTCGGCCGATGACGCCATTGGGTTCATCATGCCACATAACGATCCATTGCTCGTCGAGCTCGGTATCGGGGCATGCGAGGTCACCAAATTCTTGATCGACACATGTAGCTCAATAGACCTCATATTCCATTAAACTCTAGATAAAATGGGGATAGACTTCCACCTCCTTAAACCGTCAAACCGGTCATTGACTGGGTTCAATTGAGTCTCCGAAGAGATGATCGGGACCATCCGGCTCCCGATCTTCGCCGCAGGAGTGACACGAACGGTCAAGTCCTCAGTCGTCGCGACCGATGCGCCCTTTCACGTGATCCTTGGGACACCCTGGCTCCACTCTATGAAGGTGATTTCCTCGACTTACCACCAATGTGTCAAGTTCCCGGGAAACGATGGCCGCATCAAGACAATACGCGGAGACCAGCAGGCAGCCCGCGACCTCCTGGTCGCAAATGTTAAACTCCAGAAACCGCCCTCGCGAGTCAATGCCGTTGCCCGGCCAATCCAGAAGATCTTTTCCAAGAAAGACGAGGTGATCGAAGTCCAGATCGATGAATCTGACCCATCCAAAGTCGTAAGAATTGGCGCCCTTATCTCCGACGAGATGCAGCAAACGATCATCAACTTCCTCAGGCAGAATCTTTCGACCTTCGCATGGATGACGTCTGATGTGAAGGGGATCGACCCAAGGATCACTTCGCATGAACTCAACATGGACCCGACTTTCAAGCCCATCCGACAGAAGAGGCGAAAGCTCGGACCAGAGCGTTCCAAGGCCGTAAACGAAGAGGTTGACAGATTGCTCGCAGCGGGGTCAATCCGTGAAGTACGTTACCCGAGTGGCTCGTGAATCCTGTGGTCGTCAAGAAGAAGAACGGGAAATGGCGCGTCTGCGTGGATTTCACCGACCTCAACAAAGTTTGCCCGAAGGATAGTTTCCCCCTACCGAGCATCGATCGGTTGGTCGAGTCCACTGCCGGCTTCGATCGGGATACAATCAGATATCAATGCACCCGGATGATCGGGAAAAAACATCGTTCATCACGGACAAAGGGACCTTTGCCTACAACGTGATGCCCTTTGGTTTGAAAAACGCTGGAGCTTCCTACCAGCGCCTAGTCAAACGAATGTTCGCCGATAAGTTGGGCGAGACGATGGAGGTATACATCGATGACATGATGGTCAAGTCGCGTCGAGCTACAGACCATCCGGTTCATTTGCAGGCGTGCTTCAAGACGTTGAATGAATACGGCATGAAGCTTAATCCCGCGAAGTGCACGTTCGGAGTCCAGTCAGGCGAGTTCATCGGGTACATCGTCACACAATGCGTTATCGAGGCCAACCCAAAACAGATCTCAGCGATTATTGACCTACCAAGCCCAAAAAACAGCAAGGAAGTGCAGCGCCTAACACGGCGGATCGCAGCACTTAACCGTTTTATCTCTAGGTCGACCGACAAGTGTCTCCCCTTCTAGGAACTCTTGCGCGGTAACAAGCGATTTGTTTGGGATGAAAAGTGCGAGGAAGCATTTACCCAACTTAAAGTGTACCTGACTACCCTACCAGTTCTAGCAAAGCCGGAAACTGGTGACACGCTCTACTTGTATATCGCGGTCTCAACCACGACGGTCAGCAGCGTCCTCATCAAAGAGGATCGAGGCGAACATAAGCCAATATTCTATACTAGCAAACACATGACCAATCCGGAGACGCGTTATCCGACGCTTGAAAAGATGGCCCTGGCAGTCGTCACCTCGGCGAGGAAACTCCGCCCCTACTTCCGATCCCACACGATTGAGATACTGACGAACCAGCCACTCCGAAACGTAATGCAAAACACTAACCAATCCAAGCGTCTGTCGAAGTGGGCAATCGAGCTGAGTGAGCACGACATCGTGTTCCGCAACCGCACGGCAGCGAAGTCACATGTACTGGCATATTTTATGGTCAAACTCTCTCCCAAGCTAGAACAAGATCTCATCCTCCCAAGTCAGAATTGGATCCTCCACGTAGACGGATCCTCCACGAACAAGGGATCGGGAGCAGGAGTCCAGCTGCAGTCCCCGACTGGCGAGCTAATAAGGCAGTCATTCCGACTGGGATTCATGGCCTCGAACAACGAAGCTGAGTACGATTCGCTGATAGCAGGTTTGCGCCTCGCCAAAACAGTTTACGCGAAACGAGTCAGGCGTACAGCGATTCACAGTTGGTCACAAGCCAATTAAGCGGGGACTACGATACTCGAAATGAGCACATGGACGCCTACCTAAAGGTTGTACGAGATCTCGCCAGAGAATTAGAGTTTTTCGAGCTAATCAAAGTTCCCCGCGGAGAAAACGTCTGCGCAGACGTCCTTGCAGCCCTCAGCAGTAAACTCCGCGACCAAGTCCAAAAAACAATCCCAATTCATAACATCGAAAAACCAAGCATCGACGCTTCTGACGAAACAGCATCTCAAGAGTCCAATCTCGTCCTCACAGTTCAATCAACCGAAGAGGTCGCGCCCGACTGGCAAACCAAATTCATCGACTTCCTGTTAACGTCACGCTCCCCTCGAACAAGTGGAAGGCCAGACGATTAAAAGCATGCAGTGCGAACTACGTCGTCCTCGATGGATCCCTCCATCGATGGACCGCGAGCAAAGTTCTTCTCTGTTGTCTGCACGGCGAGCAAACCTTCCTCGTCATGGCTGAAACCCATGAAGGAGCAGGAGGCAATCACTCTGGCGGACGAGCTCTCGCCCTTAAGATCAAAAGCCTGGGCTTCTACTGGCTAACGATGGTTCTGGATTGTGAATCCTACGCACGAAGATGCGACAAGTGCCAGAGGCATGCATCGACGATTCACTGCCCGACTGAGATGCTCCGAACCATGACAGCACCATACCCATTTATGCGATGAGCGATGGATATCGTCGGCCCAATACCCCCGTCCCGACAGAAGCGTTACATCCTCGTCCTAACCGATTACTTCACGAAATGGATCGAGTCCGAGTCTTACGCCAATATCACGGAGAAAGAAGTCCAGAAATTCGTCTGGAAGAACATAATCTGTCGCCACGGCCTCCCTTATGAGATCGTGACGGATAATGGCTCGCAGTTCATTTCTCATCAGTTCCGCGACTTCTGCTCAAGATGGAGAATACGCCTCAACACGTCCAGTCCACGATATCCGCAAAGTAACGGTCAAGCCGAGTCATCAAACAAGACCATCATTGATGGGATCAAGAAGCGACTCGACTTAAATAAGGGACGCTGGACAGACGAGCTGGACGGAGTCCTTTGGTCGCTTAGAACGACCCCGCGCGGAGCAACTTAGACAACCCCCGTTCTCTCTCTCCCACGGAGTTGAGGCCATGGCCCCAGCCGAAGTCAATGTCGCCAGCCTGCGCCGATCCAGGATGCTCGAGCACGTCGAGCTGAACAGCAACATGCTACTCGACGCGTTAGACGCTATCGAGGAACGACGAGACCAGGCCCTTCTGCGTATCCAAAACTACCAACATCAAATCGAAACCTACTACAACAAGAAGGTCCGTTCCCGACCATTCGAGCTAGGAGACCTCGTCTTACGAAAGGTCTTCGAGAACACCAAAGAGCCAAACGCCGGAAAGCTCAGTGCGAACTGGGAAGGACCCTACAAGATCACCAAAGTCGTCAAGCCAGGAGTCTATCATCTTGAGGCTTCGACTGGCGAAGAAGTTTCACGAGCTTGGAACTCTATGCATCTACGGCGTTACCACGCCGAGTAACGAACTCATTTTCGTTTTCTCAAAAAAAAAACGAAAAAAAAATATATATAACAAAAAAAACCGGGTTAATGACTTTCCAAACACTTTAACGCGTCGAGTAAATGACTCTTCAGTCACTTTAACCCGCAAACTGAGTGAATGCGCACTACAGCCACTTTCACTCGCCGAGTAGATGAGCCGCGCATGCCACTTCTACTCGGCAAAAAGAACTATGGATGGCTTGATCCCCTTTCAAGGGGTACGTAGGCAACTCCCTGCGAGTTCAGCTGTAACACCAACCAAATCTCATCCTGAGCCGAGCTAACACCCCGGCCTCTCGAACACGAGAGTGCGTCATAAGCGGCGCACTAGTACTCGCGCAACCTCATCGAGTATATCCTGATCAAATATTGACCCGATGAACCACGCTAGCCTGTGATCAGTTTCGAGCTAGCGAAGAGTCGATAATTTTCTGTTTAGCGAAAACTCTTGGAACGGGGACTGGCCGACCCAAAATTCCACATTGTTACTTCGCGACTACACGAAATTACTTATCGTTTCTACACTAGATGATCTGATCCAGCATCAGACACGACAGCTTAAGATTGAACCTTCGGTCCCGAACTCGTTCGATCGTACCGAGTCAGCGACGTACGGCAATACCGAGCCAGTACGGAACACATATCTAGTCCTGAACTCAGGTCACCGATCACTCAGCTGAGTTTGGGCTAGCGATTAGGACTTAAGAGTTCAATAAACGAGTTTACTTCGAGTCGTCCCGACGACTCGATAAACTACTTACGAAGAAATCAAGGGGAAGCAAATCAAGAAAACAGTGAATCTGAATAACTCAAGATGTGTAAACCGATTACGCATTAAAATGATAAAATCAGCAAGACGAAGTCAAGCCGTAGTTCAACAACAAAAGTTCCACCAACGGAGAAATCAAGGTTACAAATTACAACAAAGTTCGAAGCAAGATAAGGGAAAGACAAGCTGAGAGCATTCACTCCTGCGGAGTCTCCGAGCTACCATCCTGGGGACGAGCCTCCTACGCCAGAGAAGCTTCGGTCACACGAGCTTCGGCTGCACCGGTAGAAGAGTCCCTTGGCTCACCATCATGACGCTCCGTCGAGCCGTCCAAGTCAACCTCGCCGGATCTGGCTTTGTCGCTTCCAGCGCATCGCGGCTTTTCTCCACAGATTCCTCGAGCTTGGAAGATTCCTCATCCTCCGAAACGTCTGAGACTTCAACCACACCTTGGTCTTTCCCAGTGCTCCGAGGATCCTTGTTTCCCTCATCCGACTGGTTCCCCGCGCTGCTCCCGGAGCGCGCGCCTAAAGAGCGATTTGGGGTTTGAAGACTGGCTGCAGTCGACGGATTGATGGTGTGCAGGTTCGAACCGTGCTGATCAAATGGGGTCCTGCTAAGGTACTCTGCTTCCAATTTGGCCAAAAGGTCTTTGTCGACATAAGCAGAGTTCAATTTCAGCGGGGATAGAGACAGGTCACCCTCGGGAATCGCTCCGACGTCACGACTTCGAGCTTCAGCTTCCCACTTAATCTCCTCAAAACGGAAAAAGTCTATCCTATTCTAAGGAACAGTGTCCCCTTCCCTCTGCATCAGCTCAAGACATCTCCTCGTCCTGAACGCCTGGCTCCAGAAACCACGCGCATCTTCGTACAAGTGTAGACGAGCTTCGCGATCACGGATACGACCGAAGCAAACTAGAGCTTTCGCAACCATAGCCGAATGGACCCTAGCCCTTTCACGAGTTACCTCGTAGATACGGAACTTCCTTAGACGATCATCTTCATTCTCGTGGTGCTCTGCGAGCTCGCGCTACTCCTGATCTAGGTGCAACTTCTCCTTCTCAAGGTCGGCAATCGCGTCATGTGCAGCCTTCAATTTAGCTGAGGCCTCTTCAGCCATCATCGCCGCGGCTTCTGCCCTGCTGATCGCCTCATCCTTCTCGTTGTTGGCGTGAGTGAGAGAGTTCTCCAGCTCGGCAGAACGTTTCTTTTCTGCCTTTGTCTTCCTCCAAACCTAGTTTAGACCGTCGTAGGCAGCCTTAGTCTGAGAATCATACTTCTCGACCAAGACATTGACGCTCCCCTCCACCTGCAATATGACACATCGCTTAGAGGGCTATCGAAGGAGTAAGGTTAAACAACAGAAACGTTAAGTCAGAAACACTTACAGTCCTCAGATTGCGAACTACGGCGAGATAGGCATCCCGGAAGAACAATTGACCGACCTGAGGCATCCTTGGTCCTTCAGCTTGTTCCTGGGGAACCTCGACGTTCAAATCTTGGTCAACAGCCTCGCCAGTCGGCGGCAGCTCAGAACCCGTCTCAGCGAGTGTTATCTCGACCTCAGGTTCAGCATTAGGAACCCCCGATCCCGAACCAATCCGCAGCGCGCCGGATTCGAGGTCGATGTTCTTCTTCTTCTTTTTCCCTTTCTTCTTCTTCTTCTTCCTTTGACCCTCGGGGGCTCCTTCATTTCCTATTGGAGGGTAAACTGGGACAATGGCCAGATGTGCCGAGGAGTCGACATTGACCCCAGAGTCAGGAAGGTTCGTCTGAGCAAGGCCGCCCTCCAACTCCTCCTGAGTTTGCGACACTCCTCCAGTCCCCGAATCAGAACGGATCTCGCCAGATCCTCTCCTCCTCTTACTCCCCGTAGCGGCCTCGGAAATAGCTCCGCCAGAAGCCTGAGATCCGTCGAGCTACCCCCAAAAAGTACTAGTTTGGGCTCGCTTCCTGCCTCCACCAACCGAAGTAGGTTTCTCAGAATTTGGATTGGTTCCGTCCAACCCAAACCAGTCAATCAGTCCCATGAGTCCCCTCGGGTTGGAGGTCTAAATCACAGCGGAAAGGTCAACCAATTCTCTCATCTCTCTCGCTCTGTTGAGAGCTCGTTGTTCTGCCGGAGTAAAAAGATTTGTCCTTTTCTTTCCCGGTTTGGCTTCGTAACGGAACTCCTTCTCCCAAGTAGCTGCCAAGAAACAGTTTTGAGAAGAGTTCGGGGCAATGGAATGAAATAGGCTAAAAACAATCTTTTACCTTGGTTAATGCGATCGAGCCAACGTTGTATTCTCTCCTCGTTAAGGTCGGCCCACTTGGTGTAGCTCCGCTTAGCGATCTTCCGCGCGTCCGAGTGAAACGATGATGGAACGGCAGCGTCGGTCAGGTAATAGTTCGGATGCGCGACTGAAAGACAAAAAAATAGCACGGTTAAAATAAAACACGAAGTAGCACAAATCGTAGCGAGCTAACTACCGGCATCGGTGGTCCAGTAAGTCATGAAATCATCATCAGGAGGGTCAATGAAGGCGAACTCGTCAGACTTAATGTAGAAGTAGGCACGTTGCCAGTCCGGGGTTTTGTCTGGATAGCCGGTGACGATGTTATAGTTGTGCCTCATCCTGATCGAGAAGTGAACAAGGGCATCTGTATCCCTTATGCGAGACAGAATCGTCAATTGCTCGAATGAGTAGATGCATAGAGATATGCCGACCTCCGCTTCCAATACTAAGAGCGCGACCATGATGCGGTACGCCCCGTTCACCATCTGACTGATCGCGAGGTCACTACGGGATATATATGACGTTAGGATGCGAGGCAACGGAAACCACAGCTTAATGTGATGTCTGAAGTAGGACTCGTAAACGCACTGATACCCGACCAGAGGAGACCACGGACGTTGATCCTCGATTGGAATCAAGTAATTAACTCCCACCGCATTGCGAGCTACGAGCAACTCCTCTACCGACTCAACAGTCAACCAAGTACTTTCCGTGTTCTCCCACGACTGCGAATCAGCAGGTCACAACCGCTCTTGAGGGATCGCGGGCTTCCGCTCGAATACTCCCAGGCGGCGTAACGCGTCGGAACCTTGGGCTCTTCCTCCGCTAGACCCACTTTACCTCGCCTCGCTGGAGTGACGCGAGGTCGTCTAGCATCAGAAGGAGGAGATAGAGTGCGAGCTCCAGAGTCACTCCTAGTAGGTGATGGCGACCTGCGTCGCGTCACCAGAGGGACGCCCATCATCTCTGCTGCCTCGTTCCCATCATCGACACCTCTCTCTAGCCATACCGAGTCGACAACCAACCGTCTTTGTGCCAAGTCGAGCCCGGCATGATCCAACAGAGAGTTACTCATCGCCAGACTAAAATCGTCTAGCAGCTCACCGGTCGTCTCATCCCTCGCGGGACTAGACGAAACTGCAATATCCTTCCCTTTCTTCTGACGAGTTAGAGGTCGCCTCGAAGACATGTCGAGCAACCGATACTATATATTTTACAATTTACAATCTAGAGAGAGAAGGTAGAGAGAAGGGAGAGCGGAAGTACCTGAATAAGCGTTGAAGTGGCGAGAAAGAAGAAGTGGATGTATTTATAGGGGAAGAAGAGGCACGACTCTCGGGATCATTAATTAGCCCCTGTACGAAAAAGCGTTAGGTCGCGCTAGCCGACCTAATTATTCATTGGACCCAATCGACTAAATCCGCCTCGGCTTAAGGAATAAGCACGGCGACAGATCTGGGGGACTTACTGTAGAAGGTGGAATACTCCCCCTCCATAAGGCCCATTAAATAATTAGCTCGGCCCACCGGGCTCCGTCCCAACAAGGCGGATTCCCGCTAATAAGCCATCAGACGAGCTTAACTCATCTAAGCTCCGAGATTAGCCGAGTTAACGTCATTTAGCTAAGGTTCTCGCTCTCGCGGGCTAACCAAGGCCCATTGGGCGAAAAACCCTCCGTACATGCGACCTCGTCGCTAGGTTAAGGAGGCGCGGCTATAAAAGGAAGAGAGAGAGGAACGAGAAGAGGATCTGAAATCAACTTTACTCACAAGGCGGCTAGAACTAGGGTTTATATTTCTTGTACCTTTTCTCCGACTTGTACGACACGGCTACGCTCCCTGAGCTACGCTGCACCTCGTTTTCTCGTTTCCTTATTTGTAATCGAACTCTTTCTTAATAAACGCTGTTTTTTCACCATTTATAACATAACGCTTTTGCACGTCCCACTGACGAGTTCCGTCACCTAGAATCACTGAACAGAGACCTAACTCGGTACGAACAGCCATACATCCCATTACCACAGTCCATCCAATGCCTAGCCTCACTCGATCACAGACACTGCTCGTTATATTCCCTGTCTTGAACAAAATAAAGCTTCTCCTGCGGTTGCGTCGTTGCTGCACATTGAATAGTTATCACCATTATTGTGACTGTTGTTCTAGAAATAAGAAGGCTTGGCAAACGTAAACACTACCAAGAAAGGAAGTTCACTCCAACAAAACTGCATTACCTTTCATTCCCGTCAACTAAAATATTTCCCACCTCCTAAAACTAAGCTTTATCCTTAATTTCAACGCAATGATCATACTCATGTCTGCATATGCAAAGTTCATTTCAAGTTTCAGAACATGTATATACACTAAAGAATTCAGCATAAGTTATTAGATAATTATAGTGTTGAGGTCACAGTATGATTTTTATGAGGCGTTGAAACTATGCCAAGTGATCATCACTTGTAGCTTGGTGAATGACAACAGAAGCGGGTTGTTCTCCATATAGAGAAATTCACATAGCTGCTGGTTAAGTACTAAACGAAATAGTCTAAAAGGAGTTACGACCGAGAAAATACTCATGTGCAAGGTTTATCTTAAGAGAAACTTTGGGTTCACCCTTATGTGAACCTACGTGAACCTACAGGTTCACCAACCAATGAGAATTAGCTATTTTATATACAGTTCTTTTTCAAAAAATGAAACAGAATATTTAAAATTTATGTTTTAAAATAAAATGATAGAAACTAAATAAAAAAGTGTAATAGCAATAAAAATTATACTTTTTATATTGTTAAAGCCATTCATACTAACCTCTAAACCTTAAACATGAAACCTAAACCTTTAGTTAAACATTAAATTCTAAATCCTTGGGTAAATCTTAAACTCATGGATAGACTTATAACCCTTAGAATATATCTTTACCCAAGAGTTTAGAGTTTAATGTTTAGGATTTAGAGTTTAATATGAACGGTTATAACAATATTAAATAATTCTTTTTTTACAGTTGATACTATTTTTATTTATTTTTTTATATTTTACCAAGGGTTTATCCAAAAATTTAGAGTTTAGGGTTTTGTATGAATGATTTTACCATTGTTAAAACATTCGTTTTTATTGTTATTATATTTTTTAATTTATTTTTTATCCTATTTTAAAACTAAATTCTAAATATTTTGTTTTTTTTTTGGAAAAAAACTAAATATAAAATAACCAAATTTCCATTG
>JABAYD010013272.1:0-14047 GCA_014822095.1 Diplotaxis tenuifolia
TGATGTTTTATTTTTGTAAGTTTTCCATATTTGATATCGATTTATATTTTATTTTGAAATTAGTAATTTTTTTTAATATTATCTTTTTCAGAAATATTAAAATTAAGATAATTTGTTATTTTAATGTTAGTTCGAAAATCTATATATGTTAAAATCAACTTATATATAATATTTTACTTTTTTAAGTTTCTCTTATACATATACTTTTTATTTATTTAGTAATATTAACATTTCTAAAACTAACAAATCAAAAAACTTATGTATCATGATATAATTGGAAAACTTAAATCTTATCTAGAAGTCTTCAATAGTTTATAGCCATATTGAATTTTTCTGAAATAGTAAAATTAAGATAATTTGTTATTTTAATGTTAATTTCAAAAATTTGTATACATGTTAAAATTAACTTATGTATAATGTTTTAATTTTTTAAGTTTTCCTTATACAAATATTTTTTTTGTTTAGATAATATTAACATTTTAAAAATAACAAATCAAAAAAATTATGTGTCATGATATGATTGGAGAACTTAAATCTTATGTGAACTCCTTTAATTGTTTATAGCCTCAAATTTTATGTAGTATAATGCCTAAATAAATTTTTTCATAAGTTTTGATCAATAAGTAATAACTCGAAACACATTAGCAAACCAGCGTTGCTGATGTTACGTGCTTCGCAAAAGTGAATCATTCTAACATGAACTTCATTCTTATTAAAAAAATTTCTAAGATCATTAAAAATCAGAGAAGAACTCAAAGCAACTCTTGTATCAATATCTCTTTTGTCTTTCCAATATTTCTCTCTTTCTCAACGTATATTTTGAAAACTTTTAGAACTTTAGACAATTATTTATACTCACCCAATACTCCATATTTTAAAAAGTTTCTTATTCTATTTTATTTTAATATACAGAAATTTGGAATTCCTAACATTAAAATTTGGAAATCTTGACATTTTAAAAGTAATAATTTATATTAATTACCTGCTTTATTATATTTTTTGTTAATATACAGAAATTTAGAAATCCAAATATTTAAATTTGGAAATCTTGACATTTTAAAATATAATAATTTATGTAATAATTTATTTTATTATATTTTATGTTAACATACAGAAATTTGGAAATCCTAACATTTAAATTTGGAAATCTTGACATTTTAAAAACTAGTGATTTATATTAATAATCTGTCTTATTCTATTTTATGTTAATATACATAAATTTGGAAATACTAAGATTTAAATTTGGAAATTTTGACAGTTCAAAAATAATAATTTATATTAGTAACCTAATTTATTAGATAATATAAATTTTTGATTAAAACTAATGACAACAATGATATTTTAAAAAAAAATGAAATTTAAATCTATTTTATTTTTGTAAGATGATTTTTTATTTTTACTATTTTACTATTAGATTATTATTTTATTTTTGTATGTAATATACTTCACATTTAGTATATCTAAAAAGATAATAATGTTTTGTCAATATTTTATTTTATTTTTGATTTTCCATTTTTTATAACAGTTAACATCTTTAAGTAATTTGTAAAATTTAAATATTTATTTTTGTTAGTTATATTATATATGGAATATTAGTTTCATTTTAATACAATTTGGAAACATTGACATTTTATAAAAAGAAAACTTTACATTTAATATATCTAAAAAGAAAATAATGTTTTGTTTTATTAATATTACGTTTTTATTTTTGATTTCCCAAACTAATATAACAGTTAATATTTTTAAAATAATTTGTAAAATGTCAATATCTATTTTGTTAGATAATTTATATTGAATATTAAATTCGTTTTAAATATAATTTCGGAAACATTGACATTTTAAAAAAAAGTAAGAACTAATATGATGATGTGTAATCATACGATTGGAGGACTTAAATCCTATGTGGACGCGCTCAATGGCTTATAGCCTCAACTTTTATATAGTATAGATAACAGTTAACATTTTTTAAATAATTTGTAAAATGTCAATATCTATTTTGTTAGATAATTATATATTGAATATTAAATTCTTTAAAATATAATTTCGGAAACATTGACATTTTAAAAAGGTAAGAACTAATATGATGACACATCATCATACGATTGGAGAACTTAAATCCTACGTGGACGCTCTCAATGGCTTATAGCCTCAACTTTTATATAGTATAGATAACAGTTAACATTTTTTAAATAATTTGTAAAATGTTAATATCTATTTTGTTAGATAATTATATATTGAATATTAAATTCGTTTTAAATATAATTTCGGAAACATTGACATTTTTAAAAAAAGTAAGAACTAATATGATGATGTGTCATCACACAATTGGATGACTTAAATCCTATGTGGACGCTCTCAATGGCTTATAGCCTCAACTTTTATATAGTATAGATTACTGAGATTTGCATTTATTATAATTTACCTTAATTTTCAAATAAATGTAATTAATTTTCCTTGGTTGTTAAAGCTTTTCCTTAAGTGTCTATCAAATCCAGTATATTTAATATTTATTCTTAATTGCATTAAGTTAATAGTCATTTATTGTTTCTTTTGATAAGGCAATCTTAAGTGTTTTTTATAACACTTTGCAAATTAAAATGTCTAGGATGGTTCAACAAGAAGAACAAATAAGATAAGATACAATGATATGTCAGTAGACACCAAAACATAAGGGGGAAAAATCTCACCAAATCTTCTTATTGCTGGGTCTACATACCAAGTAAGCGATGAAACCACATCGGGAACTTCGGGCGGTGAACGACTGGTGACACATATCATGGGTGACATTCAAAGTAATTGTCGCGGCAGCTTCAATGTACCTTATTGCTGAGCCTCCAAAGACAGTAAGTGATGTAGCCACACTGGTGCATTTCGGGCGATGTACGACTGATGGCGCAGATCTCGAGTGATACTTAGAGCAATAGCATCGGCCGCTTCATTGCGTTCAGGAAGAGCGTGATCCAAACTCCAAGAATCAATCCTTGCCAGAAGGAAGACAATATTGTGGCGAATGATGCTGAAGCCAAGATGATCATCAGACTGTAACAGAAAGTCACGTAGGCTCTCCGAGGAAGTCTCAAAAACAATATTGGAGAAGTGCAGATTGTGCAAGCATTCAACTGCCCAAAAAAGAGCCCACAAGTCTGTCTCTGTTTTCGTGCGCATGTAGGAGTAGGCTCGGCGACTATGCAAGATTGTACATTCATTCTCATCACGTAGAATTCATGAAGCACCACTAAAATAATTTGAATTTACCCATGAAAATCCAACATTACATTTGAAGAAACCAGCATTTGGTTTCTTCCAACTAGCGATACGCATATCAACCACTTCCAACCCGTCTGTCGAATAGATTTTTTCTTCGTGCTAGGTAACTTACGAAGATTGCGTAATGTGTTTAGCCTAAGTACAAATTTATATCCATAGGGAAATCACTACCTAGATTTTGGACCACAATTAGATTGGCCACCACAATTAACTGACAACTAAACTAGACATTTAACAAGACTTATTCTACCATAGGGAAATCACTACCTACATTTTGCAAGATGCTAATTAACTGACAACTAAACTAGACATTTTTTAATTAGTACAAATTACAAGTTATAACTTTTCAAATGTTTCTTTATTAATATATAGAGGGAAGTCACAGAACCCCACGGTCTCGTCGGAGATGATGCAGCTGTGGTTTCGTCGCTCTTGATCTTGGTGGAGTCTTCAAAGCTGGTCCTTGTGACTTCCCTCTCTCAACTTCCCTGTCGCTCTCTTTCTCCAACTTCCAATGGTTCTGGCCTTCTTTCCATTACCTGGGCCTCTAATTTAGTTCCAAAATATGTATTATTCAAAGGGTTCTTACTGGGCTTAGCCCATTTCACACTTAAGCTTTTGGTTTGTATTGTTTTTCATTCTTCTGCAATTCTATTAATGAAAGTCAGTTTAAAAAAAAAAAAAATACGGGCGATACGATAAGGGGGACAAATGTTGTATTTTCTCTAGGCCTTATTTGAAAGTTGTCTTCTCATTTTCAGTATCACTGTGGGTGACTTGGACCCGTATAAAGCTGATGTGGAAAAATATACGAAAAGTGTTGTTGGATATAGTAACATTTGTCTGTCAAGAGGAGCTATTTTTTAAAAATTTTAATTAATATTAATTTCTATTTATTTTTTAAACCATTTTCAATATGGTATCCGCATTATCAAAGTCATTTTTCAAACAATACATTTAGACAGTAATGTTCAGTATGGTAGATACTTTTATCCGCTATTACCGGACTTTTGTCGCAACTGAACAAGCGTAAATAGACACAATACAGGATTTTTATCACACAGATCTGAAAAACGCTGCTAGCAATTTTGAGAAGTTGTATCATTTTTGAGAAGTTGTGCAATAACCCCCGGGAAAAAGAAAGCAAAGTGAACAATAAGGTCGTAATTAAGTATTACATGCTTGCTAAATGCATCTAAAACCTAAAAGCTACAACAACACAAAGATATATATATATATATAGAGAGAGAGAGAGAGAGAGAGAGAACTGGTTGTCAACTTTATATTTGATCACAGGGGCAAGTCTCAAGGTAATAATCTTCTTCCTTTTGCTATTATTCACCTCACGGCTTGTGTAACTTGAACCCAAACACCCTTGGAAGATAGCATTGAGACAACACCTTTTTTGGCCTCCTAGATGGGTAATACATAAAAAACAGATGTGGAAACGCTGTCCCAAAGTAAGCTCCATCGATATCTGTTTTGATATGCGTTTAAAGAAGACCAAAATCCAAAGATTAGGGAAAAAAAAATATAGAATGCGAACCAACAAAAAAAGGATACTAGTTCCTTGGTCTTTTGATCGTGGGTGATAAACGTCTTCACATCTGGGACAATAAATCTTAACGGTACTTGCTCCAGGGACATCGGATAGACCAATAGGTAAACAAGATTGGCCACCACAATTAACTCTGGGGCATCTTCCAAAATCAGAAGTAGTGTATTTGTTTAACATAGAAAGGAATCCTTTGTCAGTCAATATGTAACGAGCATGAATCAATCCGTATAACATCTCGGCTGCTGACTCGATCAATTCGTTCTGTTCATCTGTAATCATCTTACCACGAGCAGACGAATCATCATCGAGAATCAAATCGAAAGCGTGGTCGTAGTAAGGAACTTGATGTCTTAGTCCACACAAGTTGAAGTTATCGAGGATGAAATAATCATCGACTTCACATAAGAACTCGTTCCCGGGTAGTTTACAGAACCAGGTAGTCCATGCCACGTCTTCTTGGTCGGAACCACTGACCTCTGATTCTTCCACAGCTAAGAAATGCCCACAAAAAAAAAAAAAAAAAACATTAGTTGCTCGAGCACGACAATAATAACAGGACAAAGATGAGTTGATTTGAACGAATCAGGAACAAAAGCCGAGTCTAAGACAACAGTTCATCATTATCAATCTTCCAAGTCTAAAGATCGAAGCATTGCTCAAAACCCTAAATACCAACTCGAATTAACGAATATCTCACCTTCAAAAATCTCATAACGTATTTGCTTCCCCGAGTTTGCTCCGGCTGTTTCTTTGCCATCACAAGCTTCGCTTATCCCTTCCCGGTCCGCTTTCGAACCAATCGTCCCTCTTCCCGTAAACATGATCTAATCTCCCAAATGCCGAATCTCAATTACATAAAGAAATATCCCATGTACGGTCATCGGGAGATACGTGACGAGTTTTTAGGGTTTTGGAGAGCTTATTATCAAGCCCATTATAGCACAGTCTTTCGGCAAGCTCGCCCATTTTGCCCCGTTATCTCATTAAACTCGAGCTGAAATCGGACGTAGCAATATATCTGCATCGATGATTATGCTAAGAGCAGGATTAACGCATGGAAAAGGGAGTTGCTTAGCTTGCTGGGGCCCATCAAATGCTCAACAACCGGCGCTTTTGACTCCTGAACAAGCGCCTTCTTTTGCTTGTTGTTTGCACTGTGCGCGGGCCCCACCGACACGTGGTAGCCCGCGATTCGCCCCTTTTTAATTTTTTTTTAAGTAGAACGAAAAAAAATATTAAGAAAAATAAGCAACTTTAGTGGGTGTTGCGTTAATTCTGCTGTAAGAGTTGGTTACACTAAAGTTCACATTATGAGTTTATCTTACATCAAGGGACACATTTTACATTTGGAACATTTTATCTTGGTCCAAGTGATATATTGGACATTATTGCCTTTCAAAAAGACTTTATTTTCGTTTTTCCTACATTTAACCTTTTAGATATATAGAATATAGTGTCTTCATTTCATATGGCTCATTTTCTCCAATAGTGAATCGTTATGGGTGGTTGCTTGGCACTCACGCTATCATATCCAAGGTTCATCTTTCTGGGCGATCACAAAATCTACAGCTCAATCTTGGACTTGGAAACATATTTTAAAGCTTAGAGATGTGGCGATCACCTTCTGTAAAAGGGTGCTTAACTCAGGAAGAAAAATCAGCTTCTGGTACGATAGTTGGACCCCTTTTGGTCCTTTGCTTGCTTACATTGGACAAACATGCCCTCGTCAGCTAAGGATCCCACTTGATGCGAAAGTCTCTCACATTGTCTCGGTGGATGGATGGAACCTGCCCTCTCCGAGATATCAAGAGTCTTTGAACTTCCAAGTGCACTTAAAAACTCTCCCCTTACCTTCTAACGATGCTGGAGTTGATTATTATGAATGGAGGGTTGAGGGTACATGCGGGGCAACTTTCTCAGCAGCTGACACTTGGGAGATTCTTAGACCGAAGGAGGAAAAGAAACAGTGGGTAGACTGTGTTTGGTTTAAAGGAGCTGTGCCAAAGCATGCTTTTAACATGTGGTTGGCAAACTTGGATAGACTTCCAACTAGAGCCCGACTGGCTTCATGGGGAATGCAAGTTTCTACCAACTGTTGCTTGTGCTCTGTTGAACTAGAGACACAGGATCATTTGCTACTTACTTGTGATTTCAGTAGAGCTGTCTGGGCTCAGGTGCTCTCGCGACTCAATCCATCAGGCCAGCCCTTCATGGATTGGAATGAACTTCTCTCTTGGATCAGATTATCAAATTCACTTGGAACATCTACGCTCAGAAAGGTCACTGCTCAAGCAACAGTATTTCATCTCTGGAAGCAGAGAAATAACACACTCCACAACAATACTCATCTCGGTCCGAGTGTAATCTCATGGATGATCTATATGGACGTTAAGAACACAATCTTGGCAAGGAGAAATCACAAGGATTTTCGATCGCTCCTCTTTTTTGGATTGTTTAATCACTAGGTTTCCAAACCTTTTTATTTGCTCTGCCTTGTTTTTTATTTGTTTTTGCGGGGGCAGAATAGCTAGTAGATTCTATTTTTGTAAAATCTAAACATCATTAATATGATATTATCATTCTTGGCAAAAAAAATATAGTGTCTTATCTTAACCGTTAGATTTCAAAACTCTTTGTTAAGTTCTAAAGGTGAGACTAAAACTTTATTAAGTTGTAAGATAGACAAAGACGTAAGGTTTAATGTTTTTGTTCTGGGTGGGTGGAACAACGCATACAAACAAAAAAAATTATGTGGATAGAAGCTGTTTTGAGAGTAAAGTTTTGGTCAAAATTGATTAGATTAAAGCTTTGACATCTAATATAATCAAATAACTCGGTTGGATACTTGTATTTGTGAATACAAAGCCAATTGAGCTTCGTGAACAGGTGATTCGTGGATCGGTAATATGTGGATGGTGATGTGTACAAGTGATGTGTGGTTGGGTGATGGTCATTTTTTCTAATTTAGCACTTTTTGCTCTATTTGCTCCAGATTCTGACCCCTATGGAAGAAGATGCAAATCCACCACACTCCCATGTGGTTAGCTAACACGCCACACATCATTACGTTGAACACAAACTCCCACGTACACATCTTCCCTCTATGCATTCCACCGTCTACATATCTCCTTTATTCATCCGTCCTATCCACAACTTACATGACCACGACTCACTCGTCCACAATTCATCTGAACACAATTCCCCAACCGAAGTACGATTCTTCAATCAATCTAGCTACCTTTGCCCCTTACCTTCCATGTATTCACATTCTTACTTTAGCAGTGAAGTTGTTTTTTCTACAGAGAAAAAGAAAACAAAAATTTGGACATAAATGAAATTTTAGATTGAAAATAACTCAGAATTTATGGAACAAAAATCTTTAAAAACATGTTTACTTCCAGATCTAAGCCAAAAGTCCATCTTGAGAAAGGGTTTTTTGAGAGATAGGGATGAACACTACCTTTTATTTTCGAGAAGAATCAACCGTAAGATGGCTGCAAAAGAAAAATGAGAGAGAGAGATGTGTTGATGTCCGCAGAGAAAAAAAATTAGAGTTTTCAAATTAAATAGGTAAGTGGGAAGAAAGAAGAGAGGCTGTGGAAGTGAGTCCGCTTTCCGTAATGTTTTGATTGCAAAGGAAACTGATTCTTTATTTATTTAGAGAGCAGAAAGAAGAGAGGATGTGGAAGTGAGTCAGCTTTCCGTAATGTTTTGATTGCAAAAGAAACTGATTCTTTATTTATTTAGATAGAACTGTTGTCTTTCAAAAACTACAAAGTATGTCACAACTGGAAAGTGGCTTCATACTTAATAATAAAGTGAGAAAATGGCTTCATGCGTAATAATAGAGAACTAGATCTAGTTCCGCACATCCAGTTTTTTTTGTCTATGCTAAAATATTTTAATTTATATAAAAAAATTATTAACAAATTACGATACTTAAGAATTATATATTATCTAACTCTATAATACCTATGTTTATGTTATATTTATGTGGGTTAAAAGATTATTACTATTTGATAAAAAAAACAGATTATTACTATCAATGTGTATATATGAAATATATTTTACCGTGTATGTTTTTAGTTTTTCATGAGTGTATTATAAATATCTATTTGGTGCAAAATAAGATAGCTGGATATTTTAGAGTTATCAGATGATTAAGCCTAGATATTTCTATCCTGAATAGATTGATTTTATAAATTTCATATGTTTTATTTAATTTCATCATATTATAACTTTTTATTTTTTAACAAAAACAATATTTTAAAAATTATTATGTCAATACTATTTGCATATTTTAGTTTTATTAATAAATTAAAAATATGTGAATTAAATCAAACTGTACCTACATAAAAGAAAATAAATTGTTTGGTATATTATTACAAACAGAAACAAATATATCTTCTTATTATATAAAGAAGACCATGATTCTCTTCTCCTTCCCCCACATCACAAAATCGTTTTATATGGGCGTGACATCTGTCCTTTTATTTAAAACTCATCGTTTTGGTAAAGCTAAAACAAATCCCGTGTGTTTCGTTTTGGGCCTAAGGCCCGTATGAGTTTTTTAGTCGATTACGAGGGTTTTCCCTGCTCCTCTCACGCGCATCATACGCTTCTCCGTCGTCGGCGATTATCTATGGAGGTGGATCCAACCCAAGGACGCCTGTTAATCTCCTCTTCATCACTCCCCAACGATGTAAATTGAATACGAGATCTTAATTGTCAAAGGCATGTTGAAGCTCTATTATAAAAAGGTGTGTTCTTCCCTTCGTTTACTACATCCCAAACCTCTTGATCTTATTAAACTAAATCTATTATTGAACCGGAATCCCTTTCTCCTTTTTAGATCTACAAATTATATACTTTCTCATCATCTCTCTTCTGTGTGGCTTTGATTTTGGTTCAGTTTGAATAATCCAAGGGTGGAAACGAACCAGAGGAGCTATTCGGTATGGAGGAGCAGAGATGAGTGCGGAGGTGGAGAGAAGAGGCTGTACGGAGGATTATCACCCCCGATTAGACAAATCTGGGTTTTGTTTGAGTTATTATATCTGGATTTTTCTCTTAGTTGAAACTACCGATGAATATTTAGCTTGAATGGTTAACTCTATCTCTTCGTGTTCTTATAAGGATCAATCGAAAAAGTCTTGATTCTCCTTCGAATTTTTTTTTTCTAAATTCCATTCGTAGGCTCTTTGAGTTACTCTTGATGTCTTATAACTGGATTGTTTTTGATTTGCAGGACCCTCCAGCTCCTATGTCAAAAGATACGAAGAAAGATGTACATAGAGTTTTAGTTGGTTAGTAGTCCAACACTCAACACGTCTTTTTATTCTTATAGGCACTTATCTTCGTACATGCTGTCTCTGATGTCTTAAAAAATAAATGTTTTCTTTTCTTTGTTGATGTAAAAAAACATCTGATTCTGATACTTTAAAAAGTCTCAGAGGTAATAAACAGGCATCAAGTCCTTATTGCGTTTCATATTCTACTTTTAGAAGTTATTAAAGGACATTCTTTGGTGGTCTTTTATATGATTAGTTATTTGCAGGACATAAATGGTTTGATGGTTATGGTGAACTCAATATGAATGCAGCATAGGACAAGCTATTGGTTGGGTGTTTAAGAAAAATTCAGAGCTGGTGTTTCATCAGTGGGTATAACAACTTGCTTAGGTTCTTTTTTTGAAAGCAAGCTCCTTTGTTCATCATCATTAAAGCCCATATTAACATTTGAAACTTTCTTTTTAAGGTGGGATTGTTATTAATATGGTTGTTGGTTGTTGGAAGTGAGTAACACTATGTTGGATGGGAGAAGAAGCGAATAAGCAAGGCAGAGTTAGATGGGAGAATAATCTTTCTGCTACATATGTTGGTAATCTTTAAATTTACCTTTTATAGCTAGAGATGGCATGAGAAACAACGGAAGAAACTCACAAAAAGTCATCAGCCTGTCATGCAATTGGCTGCTAAAGGAAAAGTAAGAGAATACTTTTGTACTATCCTTACCCATACCTGACATTTTTGGACTGATTTGTCTTCTGATGACGTTACTGCCCTACAGGTTCAAGTACATTAGAGGATGTGGAGATCAATACAATCCAACAATTGGCAAGAAAACTTTCAATCAATAGACTGAAATCCGAAAGAAAGCGAAGCAGAACTTTTTTTTTCATGTGCCTTTGCAGCATGATGATTTAGTATAGCTTTGTTAACAGATGTCTCTCTTAATTTGCGACGAACTGTAAGTTGAGCGCCGAAGACAAACGAAGATATAAATGTTGGGAGTATTTGTAATTTTTAGTGACTAACGTTGGTTAGACACTTAAACCTGAGAGATGCATGTAATAGAAAGTCATTTTTCATTGATACCGTGTGATCGTACACAATTAACGCAAGCCATGGAATTGGTTAAACCAAACCGGGATTAACATCAGTTAGACTTTTCATAAGACGAGAATACAGTTTCAGAACATTATAATGTTAAATAGATACAAATCCAAATGATTGTATCTTACAAGAAAGAACATACGAAAATACATATACCGAATTATATTTAGATTAATGAATTAAAACAAAAAGCTATGACCAAAATGAAATGTCCCAAATTTAATGTTGGCAAATTAATTGGAATGGAACAACTTTCGTGGAGAAACTGAATATGAAAATATTTTCATATGAGCATTTACTGAAAACACCATCAGACAATGCATATAATATGATTCTCACGTTTACCAATTTCATGCCGACGAAAATATATAAAAAAGTGAATCTCACAGAATTTTTTTTTTATTTGGTGGAAATTATGATAAATACAACTAATAAAACACACATAATCAAAAAACCATAAAAATTACTATACTCTTCTCTCGGAAATGTTAACTTAAAACACACACAATAAAAAAAACAATAATTTAGTTATATACATTTAAAATACATTTAGCAGATAGCGCGGACTCACCCTATGATGATGTGTCTTAATGAAAAGAGAATTAAAATGTTCTTTATAGTATAAGATGTTTTAAGTTTTAATTAGGGCTTCTATTAATTATAAATTCTCTTTACATTTTATGTTTTAACTCATGCTTATGTAACACATGAGCCAATAAGGTGTATATATGACAAATCATACCAGACCCTTTTGCAAGTCAAGGAGATAACATAAAACAGAGCATTATTCAAATATGGTCGCAAACAAATTTGGTGGACCGTGTTTAGCAGATCCGGTACTGACAACAACAAAATCTAGAGTGTTAGCAATATCTACAGCATTGGTAATGTATTTTAGACTAACTGATGCCATGAATACCTTAATGTAAGTCCCTCCTTTCTATTTTTTTTTTCTGTTCTGTTTCTGCTCAAAACCTTCGTCATTTTAACTACAATTAATATATTATAGGTATGGTTGGTTGTCCAAGAAAAAAAAGTCGTCCAAGAAATAGTAATACAAATTTCTCCAAACGGGAAAGTAGTTGCGTAATATTGTTCCCATTACAGTATTTAGTCAGCAATGATTCAACTAGACAAGATAAAGCAACACCGAAAAACATAAACCGATTCAAAATGATGCAAATCAAACGAACAAATAAAAAACCACAAAAATATTGTTAGAAAATGAATAAACTAGATAACTTCAAATTAAGAAAATAAATTAACGATCTACACTATCAAAATAAAAAACAGAATAAAAATCAAATAAACAATTGTATTAATCGTAAAAAAAAATTTAGTTGATTGTAATGAAATGAAATTGAATAAAAATAACAATTAATAAAATAATAATTCATACTTATATAAAACAAAACATTTTAAAATAAAAAAATATTAAAAAATTAAAAACATTGATTCTAAGTATTTAAATTAGTTTTCAATTATCATCCCGCCCGTAGGGCGGGCCGGACCTAGTTATTATATATATAAAGAAGACTTCTCTTTCTAAGATGTGCCATGTCACTAATTCATTCAGCCTAAGCATGACACATGTACACTATACGTTAAAATTCTGCGTTCGTTAACGTTTTGTATGTGGCTTAAGATATTACTTAAGCCAGACAGCCCAATAACATCCCAATAACGAGACCCTTATCTTCTTCATTCGCGTTAACGAATTTTAAGGTTATCGACCATGGATTTTACCCAATTTTAGCCATGGTCTATAGGTGTTTTTATATATGTTTACTACGATATATAGTCTATTTAGAGTATTTACAGGTTCATGTACGTTCTGGATAAATATGGTGATTTTGGTGTCCTTTTGAGTCTATTAGTGCGGCACTGCACAGATGCGTCAGATGTTTAGCTATGGATGGAAATCTTCCCACCGTTAGATTACGCTCATCTTTTGACACAAGATAGAAATTTGAGTTAGCTTTCCAATGCCACCAGTTTGAGGTCAATCAGCATCTTGTAGTAGACGTTATGCCCGTTTTACTGAAGAGTGGTCAGTCTGCCTCGCGAGAGGAAGCTGTCGAGAAGATATGTGCATGTCGATCGATGGGAGACACTTCATATCGACCGACATGAATGCCAGAATGTGGGCCGAGTATATTTCAAGACCGACTTAAGCCCAGAAGCCACACAAGTTATCAGAATACCCTAGGACGACCAGAAACCCTATTTATGTATTTTCTAAGCCATTGTTGACGGCTAAGCTTTCTTTTATTCATTGTTCTTAGTTTTAGGAGAGAAAGGAGGAAGGAGACACTTCATATCGGTCGATATGAATTCCAGAATGTGGGCCGAGTATATTTCAAGACCGACTTAAGCCCAGAAGCCACACAAGTTACCATGACGCCCTAGAACGACCAGAAACCCTATTTATGTTATTCTAAGCCATTGTTGACGGCTATGCTTTCTATTCACTTTTCTTTTGTCTGAGTAGATCCACCTGTTAGGTTTAGGGTTTAAAGAGGTTAAGGGGATTAGCCCCAACTATAGGATTGCTAGTTGTGATATTCATTAATAGGATGTTATTAATGCTTGTATTCTAGGATCGCTACCTAGAAACCTGATCTTAGGATTTGCTAGAGATACTATCCTGGATTAATTCTATTAAGTTGAGATTTGTTAGGTTATAGCGAGAGCAATAGTTTAATTATCTTGGTGAGCATTGTTTAACCCGCGCATAAAGCTTAACTAGAGCCGCGTCGACCGATATCCCGAGAGGTGAATCGATCGACAGAGTGAAAGATGTATCGATCGATATTCCTATAGAATA
>JABAYD010013285.1:0-13483 GCA_014822095.1 Diplotaxis tenuifolia
TATATATGTTGATATTGTCCTTAACCTAAAGTATTATGGTTTTCAATGTCATTATTATCTAGAACAATTGTCGTTATTATCGACAACCATATTCATGTTAATTCTAGTGCCACTTTACGTTAAATACACGGTAATATAAATATAACTTTAAAAGATGTTAGATAAGTGTTATCGGTAAGTATTATTGATGAAATATTATGACAAATATGATTAAAAACTAAAAGTTATTACTTAAAATTATTGAAATTATCTAAAATTGTGGGGAACATGACAACTAAGCAAAATTACTTAGTGACACTTTACGTTAAATACACGGTAATATAAATATAACTTTAAAAGATGTTAGATAAGTGTTATCGGTAAGTATTATTGATGAAATATTATGACAAATATGATTAAAAACTAAAAAGTATTACTAAAAATTATTGAAATTACCTAAAATTATGGGGAACATGACAACTAAGCAAAATTATGGTTTTGAGTGTCATTATTATCTAGAACAATTGTCGTTATTATCGACAACCATATTCATGTTAATTCTAGTGTCACTTTACGTTAAATACACCGGTAATATAAATATAACTTTAAAAGATTTTAGATAAGTGTTATCGGTAAGTATTATTGATGAAATATTATGACAAATATGATTAAAAACTAAAAGTTATTACTAAAAATTATTGAAATTACCTAAAATTGTGGGGAACATGACAACTAAGCAAAATTACTTAGTGCCATTTTACGTTAAATACACGGTAATATAAATATAACTTTAAAAGATGTTAGATAAGTGTTATCGGTAAGTATTTTTGATGAAATATTATGAAAAATATGATTAAAAACTAAAAATTATTACTAAAAATTATTGAAATTACCTAAAATTGTGGGGAACATGACAACTAAGCAAAATTACTTCTTAAATACTAGTATAGATTTTACAACTACAACATATAATTTAATTAACTAGCATTTTTTTGAAAATTGAATTTGAGTTCCACATACATTTTCGTAATTAACGATGTGTCAAATAGGTTTAGTAATATAGTATATTGATGCATCTACGTTTTTGAATTCATCTAATTCAATAGTAATTTTACAACTACAACATATAATTTAATTAACTAGCATTTTTTTGAAAATTGAATTTGAGTTCCACATACATTTTCGTAATTAACGATGTTAAATAAATATAAGATCCTATAAGGACTCTCTTGTAAATACAGTATAATACATTAAACCTACTTTGTATGTACATATAAATACCTTCTCATTAGATTAATGAAAGTATTGAGCCTACAATTCTCTTTATGGTATCAGAGCACATTGATCTGACCTAAATAATCTACGCTCTTTTCTTCTCTTCTCCTCTCTTCAAAAAATTTCTTTTCCCTGCCTCTCACGGTTTCACCATGGCCGCCAGCTCCCCTGCATCCTCCACTGAAACTGTTCCCATCTCTAATGACAAGAACACCATTCTCAATGTCAACACGTCAAATGTTACGAAACTCACTGCATCCAATTTTCTGATGTGGAGCCGTCAGATCCACGCATTCCTTGATGGATATGACCTTGCTGGTCATATTGATGGATCGCAAGTCATCCCCTCCTCCACGGTGACCACAGATGCTGGTACTGGAACAAACCCGACTTACCTAATCTGGAAACGTCAAGATCGGTTGATCTATAGTGGTTTACTTGGTGCTAGAACCACCACCTTGCAGCATATCCTCTCTAACACCAACACATCGGTTGAGATATGGAGCACACTCACCGCCACATATGCTAAGCCGAGCAGGGGCCATGTTAAGCAACTTCAACAGCAGCTCAAACACGCATCGAAAGGCAACAAATCAATCAGCGAGTATGTTCAAGGTCTCACGACCATCTTCGATCAACTCGCTCTCCTCGGAAAACCAGAGGATCCCGAAGACCAGATTGACACGATCCTTGAGGGTCTCCTTGAAGATTACAAAACTCTCATTGATCAAATTGAGAGTCGCGATACGCCTCCTTCTCTCACCGAGTTACACGAGAAGCTTATCAACCATGAAGTCAGACTCCAAACCAAACAAGCTCCTATCCTCCCCACACCGGTTATGGCGAACTACATCAACTCTCGAGGCAATGGAAGTAACTTCCCAAACCGTCAGCAGACACATAGACGTGGTGGTTCTCGTGGTGGTCACCAGACTTGGCAACAACAACAGTTCTATCCACCTTCTAACACTCACACACCACGGGGCTATCAAGGGAAGTGCCAAATTTGTGGTACTTTTGGTCATAGTGCTAGACGCTGCTCCCAGCTGCAACAAACCATCATGACTCTCTCACCAGGAACCACATCAAACTCGTCTCAGTGGCAACCTAGAGCCAACCTTGCTGCATCCTTTCCTTACAACTGAGCTCCTTGGTTGCTTGATAGTGGGGCTACCCATCATTTAACCTCAGACCTGAATAACTTAGCGTTGCATCAACCATACCATGGTGGTGATGAAGTCGCCATTGCAGACGGCTCAGGGTTACATATCACTCATATTGGTTCAACTTATGTCCCTACTCCATCAAAATCTTTGGTTCTTAAAGATATTCTTTGTGTACCTGCTGTTGATAAGAATTTGATATCTGTCTATCGACTTTGCAATGCTAATCAAGTGTCTGTGGAATTCTTTCCTGCTTCCTTTCAGGTGAAGGATCTCAGCACGGGGCTCCGGTTGCTTCAAGGCCGAACGAAGGGTGAATTGTATGAGTGGCCTATGTCTGCGAAAACCTCACCCACTGCCCACGCTATATACCCAGACACCAAGGCCTCTCTTACCCAATGGCATCATCGCCTAGGACACCCATCTTCTTCTATTCTTAAAACCATTGTTTCTCAGTTTTCTTTACCATGTCTTTCAAACTTTGTTTCAGTTTCTCCTTTCAATGATTGTCTTCTCAATAAAATTCATAAAATTCTCTTTCAAACAAGTTCAATCATCTCTACAAAACGTCTCCAATATATATTCTCAGATGTCTGACAATCTTCTGTCTTATCCTCAGAAAAATTCAAATACTATCTTCTTTTTGTTGACCACTATACAAGGTATACGTGGTTATACCCACTTATAGCCAAGTCCCAAGTAAAAGATATATTTATCCTCTTCAAACCCCTCGTTGAAACAAGATTTCAAACCAAAATTCAGAACCTTTATACTGATAATGGGGGCGAGTACATAGCCCTTCGACATTACCACTCCAGCCATGGCATCTCCCACCTCACAACACCCCCACATACCCCTGAACATAACGGTCTTTCCGAAAGAGAACATCGACACATTGTCGAAACAGCTCTCTCCCTCCTCTCTAAGGCACAAATGCCTCTTACCCTGTGGCCGTGTGCCTTTGCCACTGCCGTGTTTCTGATAAACCGTATGCCCACCTCCATTCTAGCTAACCAATCACCCTATCTGAAACTCTTTAACCAGCCTCCCAACTACACTAAACTCCGGACCTTTGGCTGCCTTGCTTACCCATGGTTAAGACCATATGCTCAAAACAAACTCGAAAAACGCTCCTTACCCTGTGTCTTTATTGGCTATTGTCTCACCCAAAGTGCCTACCATTGCTTAGACCCCACCACTGGTCGTATCTACACTACCAGACATGTTCGTTTCAATGAAACCGAATTTCCTTATACCTCCCTTACTAAACCAAAAACCGATTCTCACCCAGCTTCCCAAGACCAACTAAACCAAGCCCCACCTATCACCATCATCCCTGCAACATCGACACTCATACAATCACCTCCGTTGGCCACGAACACTGGCTCCTTGGGCTCTGACTCTCCACCTCCGTCGCAGCATCAGTCATCGTCACCATCATCATCTTCCTCGACACCTGCTGATCATAACGTGACGACACCTGCATCTCCGTCACCAATTGTCGCTTCACAACCGCAACAACAAACTCTGGTTGATCCAGCACCACAACAACCGCATGTTGTTCTAGAACCTCAAGTACAACAGCCAGCTCCAGAACCGCAAACACAACCTCCTCCGGCTCCACAACGTCATCAAATGATTACCAGGTCGCGCAATAACATTGTCAAACCGTCCCCAAAATACAACAATGCGGCTAAGGTTCAATGTGATCCTCATTGGATTCCTACTACGTGGCAACAAGCGATGAAACATGCCCATTGGCGTGCAGCTATGAGTTCTGAATTCACTTCCACAACTGCGAATCATACGTGGGATTTGGTTGAAGTAAGTGAAACCATGAATGTTGTTGGGTGTCGATGGGTGTTCACAATCAAATATAACCCAGATGGTTCAATAGACAAGTACAAGGCGCGTATTGTGGCTAAAGGCTATCATCAGAAACCGGGTGTTGACTACACTGATACTTTCAGCCCCGTCATTAAGTCGACAACGATTCGCATCATCCTTGGTTTGGCAGTGAATTGCGATTGGCCGGTTCGTCAAATTGACGTTAACACTGCCTTCTTACAAGGCCATCTTAATGAGGAAGTATTCATGGTACAACCTCCAGGCTTTCATTATTCAAGCAAGCCGTCACATGTGTGTCGTCTTCGGAAAGCCCTCTATGGCCTCAAACATGCACCACGAGCATGGTACTCTGAACTGAAAACCTATCTCACGGCTATTGGTTTCAGAAACTCCGTGTCGGACACATCTCTGTTTATTCTTCGCCACAATGATCACTACGTTTATTTCCTCGTGTATGTGGACGATATTCTTATTACTGGTACCTCTCCCTCTTTAATACAACAGGTCCTTGATGATGTTTCATATAAGTTCTCCATCAAAGACATGGGCTCGCTTGGTTATTTTCTCGGCATCGAAGAGATCAGGACACCAAATGGGCTACATCTGATGCAACGAAAATACATAACAGATCTTCTCACTAAAGCTAACATGCTCCATGCGAAACCTGTAGAGACCCCATTGCCATCTTCTCCGAAGCTTTCTCTCACCTCTGGTACGCCTCTTCCTGATCCTCATGAGTACCGACGTCTTGTAGGCAGCCTGCAGTACCTTGCTCTTACCCGTCCGGACATCTCTTATGCTGTGAACAAGCTGTCACAGTTTATGTATATTCCCACAGATGATCACCTTCAAGCCGTCAAACGCGTTCTCCGTTACCTCTCAGGCACCCTTAGCCACGACATCTTCCTCCAAAAACAGAGAAAACCCGTCCTCCATGCCTTCTCCGATGCTGACTGGGCAGGAGACAGCGATGATTATGTATCCACAAATGCATATATCATTTACCTTGGCAACCAACCTATTTCCTGGATTTCAAATAAACAGAAAGGCGTTGCTCGTTCGTCTACTGAAGCTGAGTATCGTTTTGTCGCCAACACAGCTGCAGAACTCCGTTGGGTTACCTCTCTCCTTCATGAGCTAGGTGTGCATCAACAAGAGACCCTGACGATCTATTGTGACAACATTGGAGCAACATACTTGTGCGCAAATCCAGTCTTCCATTCTCGTATGAAACATTTTGTTCTCGACTACCACTTTGTCCGGGGACAAATCCAGCTTGGACATCTGCGTGTTGCTCATGTCTCCTCTCACGATCAACTAGCGGATGGACTCACGAAGCCTCTACCGCGTGCTCGCTTTCAAGACCTGCGTGTCAAGATTGGTGTTCGACAACTCCCACCATCTTGAGGGGGCGTGTTAAGTAAATATAAGATCCTATAAAAACCCTCTTGTAAATACAGTAGAATACATTAAATCTATTTTGTATGTACGTATAAATACTTTCTCATTAGATTAATGAAAGTATTGAGCCTCCAATTCTATTTAAACTATACTAATCTTTTTCTAGTTCAGAAAATTTATAACTTCTTGCCAATATGAAAAGCGGTTTCATCATTGGATTCAATTATATTAACTTAAAAGATTAGACGAGTATAATAAATTATCAAGTCTTTCTTTTCTTTCTCTACTAGACTATTAAATACCACCAACCATTAATTAGTTGAAAGTATTGGATTAGTGTCGGTTGTCACCCTAAGTATACATTCATAGCAAAAGGTAGATTGCTATTTCTCTATTAACTCTATACAAATTCATGTGAATTGTATTTGTATACAAATACAATTCACATGAATTTGTATATATGTTAAAACTAGAAGTCATAAATAGTTCAAGCATCTCATATAATTTCTCACATATCTTGATTACATATAATTTCTGTATTTTTCAAATTAATGCATATTGCGATCACACAAACGAATTATACATAGCTGTTAAAAAGAAAACGAATTCTATTTATTTTTAAAAAACCATGATCAAATATATAATTGCATAGAGAATCCGATTTTTGTCGGCAAATGTTGATCAAAATGGCCTATTAGCCAAAATTATCCCATTCCAACTAAGCCACAGCTCATCACTAAAGCATTTTCTCATCCATATAAATCATCTAACTTCCAACCTCACTTTCCCATCAAACTCAAACTTCAAACGCAATGGCAGCCATTCATCTAACTCTAGCTCCTCTCCTCCTCATCGCCGCCATCTTCCTCTCCGCCGAGGTAACTGCTCAGCCCGCCGCTCCCGCTCCCGCCCCTGCCGGTCCCGTCAACATCACATCTATCCTCGAAAAAGGTGGTCAGTTTGTAACCTTTATCCGTCTTTTAAACACAACCCAAATCGGAAACCAAATCAACATCCAAGTCAACAGTTCATCAGAAGGCATGACCGTATTCGCACCAACAGACAACGCGTTCCAAAACCTTAAACCCGGAACCCTAAACAAGTTAAGCCCTGACGACCAAGTCAAGCTCATTCTATACCACGTTAGCCCCAAGTTCTACACATTGGATGATCTTCTCTCCGTGAGTAACCCCGTCAGGACTCAATCTACAGGGCGAGACGGTGGAGCGGCTTACGGACTTAACTTCACAGGTCAAGGGAACCAAGTCAACGTGTCAACTGGTGTCATCGAGACACGTGTCAGTAATGCGTTGAGAAAAGAACGTCCACTTGCGGTTTACGTGGTGGACATGGTCTTGTTGCCTGAAGAGATGTTTGGAGAACACAAGATTTCACCGGTGGCGCCTGGTCCCAAATCCAAATCTCCCGCTGTCTCTGATGACTCATCAGACGACTCCTCTAAGAAATCGGCGGTTCCGTCCGAGAAGTCTGGCTCCGGTGAGATGAAGGCTGGATTTGGGTTTGGTCTTGGACTTGTTTTCTTGTGTTTAAAATTCATTGTTTGATTTTTGTTGCCGTATTATTTTTTTCTAATTTTATTGTGTGGGTTGTGTAATAAGAATCTGCTGTATTGAATATGATGTGTCATGCATTGATTGAAAACTGAAATAAGATATTCTTATGTTAAACTGTACGTATATGATGATAGAAATTTTAGATGTGAACTACAAAAGGAGACAATCAGAAAAATCTCTGCAATCTCAACGTAAGAGTTTTATAAAAAATATAAATATGCTATTGCTATTATTTTGGATTTGCTAATAGTCTTTTTCGAGCTGTCACTGATTTTTTATGACAAATTAACGATATTAAAAATTAAAATGGTCTTGTTTGGAATTATAAGAAAGTTAACAAAAACAGTTAAAAGTTTAGCGTCGGTAACAAGACATGTGATTCTCTTTGATTAAAGTTAGCGTCGGTAACAAGCTATCTTTTAATATGTTTGACGATAACAAGACAATAATCCCGTGATTTAGATATGTTGTACCCGTATAGATATGTTGAAATGAAATCCACAGTGAAGATATAAATCGAAAGTATTTTCCGAAAAAGGTTAAATATGTGGAAATGAAAAAACAATTATTTCTTACACTTAATTTAATCATATAAATCTTCATTATAATGAATAAACTTTGGTGAGTAAGCCAAAGACTTTAAAATCAAAGCATATATAGGGTGGGGAGGACGTCGATAAAAGCTTCACTCATTGATTTGTTTTTGGTAGATGCTCAGATCCACATGTGATTCATCGTAACGTTGGGTGAGGTACGTCGCACATTTGATAGCTGGATATCTATTCATTTATACACAACAATCGTTATTGTCTTTAAACCATGCATGTGTACTAGTCCGAGGTCTCCATATAATGAGGATGGAAATATGGTAGTAGAAGGCTTACTTGGGAGGGTTGTTTTCGGACTGGCAGGTCGGAAGACATTCAACCAGACAGTCGTGGCTTGGTTTCACAAAGAAAGGAATCTGTCACGAGCGAAAAAAAAAAAAGTAAAATGCATTTTCAGTGTTATAATAATTTACCGAGCGCGTTAACATGTTAATGTTATAAACATGAATCATCCTTTATGATAATTTAAATAATTAGATTTATGAATAAATATTTCATATTACACAAAAATTCTCAAAAAAAAGGACACTCAATTTCAAAGTACGCACAGATAGGGGTCTTTGTTAGAGACTTACGGAATATCTATCCTGGCCATTTCCAATTACGCGATGCAGTGTAGATCTGCATGTTAAAAAAACGGATGTGAGAAAATTTTCAACAAGAAAACTGTAATTGCAAAAATCAAAATGCAAAGGATGTATCAGCCAAAAAGTAAATTACTTAAACAGGCCGTTGGTCCAACGCTCCAGCAAATCACCAAGATTCACTATATATGCTCTGTCGAGGTAAACAAATTTTTTTGTTATGGGGTATAGTGTCGTATTTAAAATGGATCATGGACCCAAAAATCAATAAGTTTTCATTAAAGTACCCTTTAATCGATGGTACATATTCCCATTTCCGAGGCTTCACGTCCTTATCCTTGCATATCTGCTCTCAGATAGTAGCAACTTCTCATAACTAAACCTGGTCATATCAATGGCTATTTAACTAGCAATAAACTATGCTATACCTGCAGCCCCATTACACCATCGGTTGCTAAGAGAGTCATCATACCGAAGTCAGAATGTGCTCCACATGCATATATACCTTTGGATGGATCAGACTTCCCTAAAATAAGAGAAATGATACAATTATTAGCTGCGCATATAATATTAGTTTTTTTTTTTTGAGAAATCACTGCCCATATTATTATTGAAATGTAAAATTTATGGAATTAACAAAATACATCACCTTCATAGTGAAGCAGCCGCATAACTGCAATGGGATTTCCAAGCATCTCTGGCGTATCAAAGTAATCCACATCCAAGTCGAGCGCCAATGCCAAGATTCTCGAAATAGACTTACAAACTTTCCTAAACCATGTAGAAATATATAGTCTTATAATGTGAGTAATATTTCTTTGCTTGGAGTGGTTTATTATAAATGTACGAGACGAACATAGATTAGTTAGCTCTTGACATTTGATTTTAAGATGGACAACAATTCTAAATGTTATACCAAAGTATATTTTTATTTTTATTATATTCGTCAGCAAGCTTTAAACCTTGTACACACCAATCACCATGTAGATATCCTTATATCCAGTTATACAAATTTGAAGTGGAGAGACAATTACTTAAAAATAGGGAAAATAAAAACGAGACTTACAATGCTTCTTGATGATATTTCTCCATGGTCTCCTGCCATCCGGGTAGAACATCTACCATAAAAATCAAATTTACTCAGCAGGAGAAAAAAAATAGTCAGCAAACAAGAGTTTGATAGAACATAGAGCTAACCAGGGTCAGGCCAAGTGTTTGGGCTATAGAATGGCTTATCCCCATCTTCGGGACCTTCGATTCCAATGAAAAAACACTCTTTGTAATCCCCTGAAAATCCATTTCTACGTTACAAACACTGTTTAACTACGCAAATGAAATTGTTCAACTAACCGTTGACTTAATAAAAAAAGAGCTAACCGTTGACTTGATTCTCAGGATCTAAGATTTGATCAAGGACAGGTGAATATCCACGGTTCTTTTTATTTCTCAAGACTTTCATCTTCTCCTCCAAAGGAAGAGCAAAGAATTTTTTACTCTGCTCGAAAGTCTCGTCTTTCAACTCTTCACTTAAACCATGATTTATGACATAGAAAAATCCACTCTCCAAGCATGCCTGGAACAAGAACCACCCCACACCAAGCAGTTATAATGGTCACTCTTACATCCTAATCATATCCAATGGAAATAAATGGAGACAGACCTGCTTGAGCAAAACAGCTGATTGATGAAGATCAGAGTTGGCGAGATCTATGCAAGTAAGGGCTGAAACTTTGATGGTTGAAGCTTCCTCCTGAGCTGTGTTCTCCATCTCTCTTTCTCTCCCTACTCTCTTTGTTGACTCTTTTAAGAATAGGAAAGAGCATGGCTTTTTCGTTTTGTTGGTACAATGTATAATGAATAAATTAAATCAAGTGACTTAAACTTAAGACGAACAAACCAACTGCAACGTAAGTTGCACACCAACCCCTATAATTGGATTATCATATTTGATAAAAAATATATTTCTAGTGTAAGACGTCATAACTGAAATATATATCGTTATAGTTGGACATATTCTCTCAATAGTTAGAATTCAGCTTGAGACTTAAAATAATATCTCAAATACTATTTTCTTTAAATAAAAATGATATATTACTCTTATATCCAACAAATTTAAAATATAATAATAATAACCATATTATATCCACTTATTTAAATATGTGTCAATCTAATTAGATAGACTAAAAAAGTTTCAAAAAAAAAAAAGTCTAATTAGATAGACCCATTTTTTGGTTCATTTGGATTCATTCATCTAAAATTTAAATTAAAAAATACTTTTTAAAACTATACATTAATGTAACATTTGGTAATATTTGATACGACTAAAAGTAAAGCCCATAATAAAGCCCATTAGTGGAATACACAAAGCCCTAGCTTCCAAGAAAACGTGAAACTACTCGACGGGTGAGAGAGAAAAAAAAGGAAGAAGAGAAATGAAATTCACAGACTCTCCGGTGATCGAGCTAACAGTAAACGGCACTCGGCTCTCAATCCAGCAAGACAATGCCACGATGCACGTCGGAACCTCCGTATGGCCTTGCTCTCTCGTCCTCTCCAAGTTCGCCGAGCGCTGGTCCACTGCCCACTCCTCATCACCATCTCCAAATCCATACGCCGAACTCCTCGATTTCCGCAACCGTCGCGCCGTCGAGCTAGGCACCGGATGCGGAGTCGCCGGAATGGCGTTTCACCTACTAGGCCTAACGGAGATCGTCCTCACCGACATGGTCCAGGTCATGCCTGCGCTCAAACACAACCTTAAACGCAACAAGGCGGCGCTCGGAAAATACCTGAAGACCTCGATCGTCTCCTGGAACAATCAGGATCAGATCTCGGCGCTGAATCCGCCTTTCGATCTGGTGATCGCGGCGGACGTTGTGTACATCGAGGATTCGGTGGGGCATCTGGTGACGGCGATGGAGTCGCTGATGAAGGATGACGGCGCTGTGCTGTTAGGTTATCAGGTTAGGTCGCCTGAAGCTGATAAGCTGTTCTGGGAGCTGTGCGGCGTCGTTTTTGAGATTGAGAAGGTTCCTCATGAGCATCTTCATCCTGAATATGCGTATGAGGAAGCTGATGTGTACATCTTTAGAAAGAAGGCGAAGAAGGTTCAGAGTGAATCAGAGTGAAACCATTTGTAAAATGTTTACAAAGTTGGATGTAACTTTTCTTTCTTTTTATTTCGTGCCATCAATTTCGGATTAGGTCAATATGGACCCAAACTTTATTGTATAAACAGAATCAGTGATCACATCACGGGAGCAATCTTGACCAATGTTATGAAATTACTCTAGAAATTTCACAGATTTTGGTTAATGATTGATTACTCTTCTAAACCGGTTTTAAAATTGGTAATGAAAATTGAAAACGTGAAAATCCAAAAATCATTTAATTTTATTTGAGATAAGGATAAAATTACCAATATATCTAATTATATTTTAGAGCTATTCATTTTAATTAGGTATATGGATATATATAGAGAGTGCAAAGATCGCATAGTAATATTGACAGTAGTACCCCTATGATGAATAATGGAAATTCGTCTGAGTATGTCAGTGTAGATTAGTGGTCTATGTTATAGGTACATAACCTAAGATACTCCATTTAATGCAAGATTTCTCTGATATTAATTTGAATGGCGTTATTTTCTCCAAGTCAGTCTTTCAACTTATTTATCTATTCCCCACATCAGAAAAAAAAACAAAACAACTAGAGATCCAATCAGTTTTTAAGCATGGATTCAGCAAGCCAAATTAATGAAGGAGAGTCATCAACCACGATTACTGAGGATATGATCTCAGTCCATCGGCGAAGAACTTGTCCAAAGTACGCTTTTTGGCGCAAGTTCACGGATCCAGATATCCAAAGCAGATCGTAGTTCTTTCGGTTGTTGTTGTCGTGATACACACGCCGTCGGAGAGGCCCCGCGGGCACAAACGCCAAAGTAGATGGATCCCGCTTCCAAAACCCTAACCGCCCACATAACAACACACAGCGAAGAGAAGGCCACACCGGAGCGGAGACAGAGCTCAAGGAACCGCCATCCCCATTGTACATACTGATACAAACCCTAAGTCTCAATGTCTAGTCAGTAGCCAAGGGTTCCGAGAAGACACAAGGACCGCCGAGTTATCGTGGAGGTCCACACACCATAAGACCTTGTCGGTTCACCGAGAAGAGAAGAAGAGTAGCCAAAGATAGTGAAGGTAAGATATCTGGTTTTCAAAAACAAAATCCGGATGAAACAATCATATGTAGAACCCGGTAACATATCTACGAAACCGGAAATTAGTGCCAAGTTCAGTAGAAATAGGTGGTGATTTGATATGTTTGAGTATAAGCATGTATCAATTTAAAAACAAACTAATTAAAAACCGGTTATATAGGATTCAAAATCAGTAATTGATGCATTTTGAATCGGATATAACATTGAAAACCGGTTTTTTTTTTATTTTTAGACTCTGGTAGAAGGCAAATCTATTAGAGGCAAGAGACCAAAGCCGTTGTTTTAAGAGAGAGACCAAAGCGTTGGAAAATTTGATGAAGTTCAATATTTATTTTCGTAAATCAAGTAATGTTTCAAGTTTCGTAAACATCCGATTATATTTTGTTAAATATATTGATTTCAATTTTGATAACAAATAAAAGAAAATATTACTTTCAATTAATAAGTCTTACACCCGACATTATTCTGACAACAATCATATCAAGAGGAAGCAGAACATGCGTAATAGACTTAGGCTGCAGAAGGAGAGTATGTAATTATAATGTCATAAAAGGGTACTTGACACAATTCATCTTAGTGTGTATAGTTAGTTACCTAATTTTGAAAAGGTTATAGTTAGATTGTTAATAAAAAATTGTTTTATAGTTATTCACTGCAATTACTCTATATTTTAACCAATAAAAAGTAATAAATAAAATCAATAAAGTTCTGCAGTAAAATTATAAAATAATATTTATTTTGAAACGAAATATTTTTTTATAATGACGTATAAATCAAAATGGAGGGAGTATAAAGATTGAAGGACATGTAAATTAAGTTGGGGTAA
>JABAYD010013287.1:0-16921 GCA_014822095.1 Diplotaxis tenuifolia
GATACTCTTAATGAGTATGCAGGATAAAGATGCTCTAAAGAAACAATCATTAGAAAATAAAATTCACCTGTTACTAATACCATTTCAACACTTAACAATCATTTTTTTTTTTGCATTAGGCTATCTGATATGATAATACCTAACCCTTAAATGAAAGGGAGAGTAAAAATTTTTAAAAATGCCTGCAAATTAATTAAGGGGTTAAATAGTCCACAAGACATTTAGTGCTACCTAATGACAATGACATTTGCCTTGTAACTTTTCTTTGATAATTACTTTTGCCATCTCTCTTCTTTTAGTGGGTTTCTGCTTCTTCTTTCGGTTCTCCCTTTTTTTTGTAGGCTTCTAATAAGTAAAATTATATTTCTAGAAGATAATTGTTACCGAAAAACAATATATATTTCTAGAAGATAATAAAGAAACAATTCCAACGGTTGCCAAAAAGAAATAATCAACATTTCCAACGTTAGAAATTCAGCAAATTTGATTATTGATGAACCATATATAGAAGTGTTGACCCTTAAAAAAGAAGTAAACGAAAAATGTTTGGCCTGAACATTGATTCTACCTACTTTTATTATTTCTGAGAAAAATATATTATATGGTAATCATGGTTAGACAATCACCATGTCACTAGCAAGACAAGTATTATTTTCTTTCTTTTTGATTTTCTTGGAGGGCCATAGGATTCCAAATGCTCTTCAGTCTCCACCGACAGTTTTACTACCACTACCATTCTTTAATTACCCATCATGTCTTCTTGAAAAGAAAAAGAAAGATAATATAATATCACAAAAGTTCACAAAATGGAACGGAGAAGTGGGGAATATAGTAAAGGAGACGTTACGAAAATATTAATTTTGGGGGGCCATATAATTTCTGTGATGTCAATGAAAGGAAATAAAGCTATGATTATAAAACTAATGAAGATATAACCAAAATATTAAATCCAACTTTAAGCCTTTAAAATGATAGATTTCTTAACTGTCTTCTTGTAGGGGAAGAAGCCACATTGATCTTTTGTTGGTACTTGGTATATAGACTTGTTATATAGTTTTCAAATGGATTTACTCAGCATTATTTGGATCGGGTGAACCTAACCACAGGCATTCATTTTATTTATTAACTATAAGATAACAAAATATTCAGGAACCCAAGTACTAGTAAATATATCAAGCTTTATGTCAGGATCGATCGTGATGAAGACATTTATCTTAATTTATAAGTTGTTAAGATGTATGATTATCTAAATTTTAAATCTCTATATATATGTATACTTGGTTTGCAAATCGTAATTATTTTATTTTATAAATCTCTGAACCAGCCATGTTTACCATGCATGACTGAACGAGTTAAATGATTAGTTAACCAAGTAAAATATTCTACTGATCAGATTTGCCCTTGGGTTCTGTTAATGGGATCGGTCTGTTGAGTAAGGTACTTTAATCTAATAAAAGAATAAAATGATCTAGTAAAAATGAAGATCCAAGCCACTTATGTAATCAAAGATTACCATGAAAGAGAATGCCTAAGCTGTATATATGTTGTTCTTCAAGAACATAGCTAATCAAAGAATTGCTAATGAAACAAGACAAAAGATAATTTCTACTGTTCAATATTTTTTCCACCGAAGATAATTGTTATTCATTTTTGATTATCAAAGACAAGAACCAGACTAGGAAGACTCAACTCTCTACTGGGTTTCACGACTTTTTACCCAATGGTAAGTCATCGATCCAATCTCCATATGTTCGGTTAATCTTGTTGGAGTCGCTGGCCGCAAGAATTTGCTGTTACTTGTGCAGTAGGGTTTCATTGCAAATGCTTTATTTGTAGGTACCACCGTTTGTTTATGCACATAGGCTTCTCCGTCCACAGCTTCGTTACGCAACTCATCAGTTTTTTAATCAACAAATCAAAAGCAGAAACACAATATCATCCATACAAACCATCTACAAGTGTTGTTTAAAGATAGTACCAGTACACAGAACAAGCAAAAAACATACCTACTTGTCCTCGAGCATAGTGACAGTTGTCGCCAAAAGGACACTGATGACCTTTCTCAAACGTCAGACATATCCTCGTTTTTTTCTATTTACCTAGTGGTAATTTTATAAAATAAATCTGATATACGAAAGAGATTTGGCAACATTATCAAACTATGCTTTTCTATAAATATCATTAATTTTTATGCTTTTGGTAATTTTCTTGAACTAATATGATATATGGAAGATATTTATCAACATTATCTAAAGTAAATGTAACATACATATATGTTACATTATCTAATTAGATCTTATAATACCAAGTTGGCAAATATCTATCAACCATTGAAACTTAGGCTGCATATTTCTACATGATCTCTTGTTTTGCTTCTTTCGTAGGTATATAGTTTATATTTCATATACATACTCGCAAACCTCTGTGAGAAAAGAAAGTTTTGTCTTTCATAGAAATTCAATGTTTGCAATTGCTACTATGTTACAAAGGATTTAAGGGATTAGCATTATCAACTACAGAGATTGACATTTGTTCCTGAAACCACACTCATCATTCCCCGGCCTCTTTTAAGGAATCAAATTTGTTGGTCAGCAACACGACCGACCTATCACCAAGCGATAGTAGATTGTTCACACGTCCTAGTGACATGAGCTTTGGGGTTATAAAACTTGAGCTTATAGAGGGTTTTGAGTCAGGACTTAGAGAGGATTTTGAGTCACTCAAAGATTCAGAGCCACCTCTGTATTGTTGTTGTTGTTGATGCTGCTCTTTTACACTCTTCAGGATCGCAGTTGCCTCTGCCACTTTGGATTCGAGAGAAACGAAGGATTCGAGCAAGTGAAGAACTTGGGTTTGGTCCATTTCAAGAAGCATTCCTGTGATCTTTGCTGCTGACTCTGGCTCAAGTTGCTCCACCATAGGGTAAAGACTCTCACCTAGCATCTATACAAATCATTTCATTTCTTTGAGAAAAAGAAAGAGAAGGATATAATAAAGAGCTTATTTGCCAAATAGCTATATTTTGAACACAAATTAAGTAAATATTGATTTTGACATAATTTAGTATCTAACATTTATACCATAAATTATCTGGTTATGTCCTTTATTTTTACAGGTACCAGGTAAAAAGTGGAAAAAAATAACATGGCCAATAGAAGAAAGAGTCATTCACGTATACTTTTACTGACCACGTATATATATACTCGATGTTCTATTCTATATCACCGAAATAGTATAGTATAACACACCAGTTCTAACCAACTCCTAAATAATAAACCATATCTCAGTCTCACCCTTGATCCACCTAACCACTAAATACTAAACCCTAAAATCTAATCACTAAACCCTTAATTCAAATATTAAATTTAATCCAATATCAACCCCAATCCAAATAGAAAAACATGAAAATTGTAAAATATTTTGTTTCATTCTAGATGGTCATATAGAGTATGCAAACTGTTAAAGTTAGTGAAGGTATGTGATGGGGGAGGCGAAAATACTAAACCCTAAAATTTAATCACTAAACCCTTAACCCAAATATTAAATCTAATCAAATATCAACCTCAATCCAAACAGAAAAAAAAACATGAAAATTGTACAATATTTTATTTCATTTTACATGGTTCACATAGAACATACAAACTGCTAAAATTAGTGAAGGTGTGTGATGGGAGGCGACTCACCAGATGTAAGAAAATATGAATTAATCGATTAAATAAATGGAAAAGACTTGATAACATATTTGATATATGAAATAATTCCAAAAAATCATTTGATAAGGTGTAATTTTTAAAGATAGTTTTTACTCTGTTAAGGAAATAAGTGGTGTCAAAGTAGAATCTATAGTAGTTCATGTTCCATGCTACATGGGACATAGAGAATAGCAATTTAGAAAAGTTACTACTGTGCACGAATTAATGACAAATGACGTAGACGATAAAATAAATAGTCAAAATTGTTTTCACGTATTACTTGACAACAAATAATAACTAATCTTTTTTTTTCTCAACATGTTGGGCATGTTAGTTTAAAGGGTCTAAATGTATTATTACATAAAATGAACCGTATATATAAAAAATTTAGGGCATTTGGCTATAGACCTAATTATGTTTTTTTCATAGTCATATAGACTAATTTCTCTATAATAAAGATAATTTTTTTTTGAATTACCAAGTGGGTCATGCGAATCTCTAAGAGCATGATTAACCCCAATCTCTTCTTTAGAAGTTCTTAACTCATGATTTGATACTTTCTTTTAAACTTGTTTTCTTATCTTTGTCAACGTAAACTTCTTTTCTTATCTTCATTTTCCAATTAATCTCCTCCATCTGAATACAGGAAAACACAACCCACTGTAAATTGTTTTCCTGTTTCAAGGAAAGTGATGCATGTCCATGCGCATGCATGTGTGTATCTATTTAGTCGTACAGCTTTATAAGCTTCCTCAGTTTCGAAAACGCAACAAAATCTGCTCCTCTACTCACTCCACTAGAGTCTCGCATGACCTATATCCACATTCACACATGTTATTAGACCTACAATATCCTCGAAATTTTTATGAATGTACAAACAAACCTTGCATGATTTTACAGTTCCATAGGGAGAGAAAAACTCTTCGAGGGTTTCATCAGTTACGCTTTTATGCAGCTTCTTAACACACAAGTAATTAAAACCCTTAGATATGTTGATGGAATATTTCAAACCTCGCTTAAAATTATATCCTCTAGATTTTCAAAGCTAACAAAGCCATAGCCTCTAGATTTTCCATGACGAACTTCACCTTCCCTTATGATCAAACAGTTCGTCGTCGGTCCAAACTCTCCAAAAATCTTGTCAAGCTCTTCATCAGCCAATGACTTGGAGATATTCTTAACATATATATCAGTGAAGAACCCCTTATCGTATGGGGAATCTTTCTGAAGAAACGGTCCGACGTATACTGTCTTGTCGTTAAGAAGCATTCCATTTAAATAACCAATGGCTTTGAGAGCTGATTCTTCATTGTCATACTGCACAAAGCCAAAGCCTTTTGACCGACCAGTATCATTATTAGTAGCTAATTTGAATCTTAGAATGGACCCAAAAGCCGAAAATGTGTCGTAGAGTGCGTTGTGGCCGATCGACTCTTCAAGATTCTGAAAACAATTTTAGGTTAAAGATCAAGAAACCATTCTATAGAGTTTCACATTTCGCTTGAAGCTATCTATGTGTATACCTTTATAAATATACTAACAACGCGGCGCTTTCGAAGAAGACTTGGATCATGGACATGATAATAGCAGTGCGGTTCATCATCTCTAGTGCTCTTTGTGCTATTAACAAGTCGACCAAAGAAGATAATCAGAAGTAGAAAAATAGAAACGGTAACTCGAAAGTCATATATTACTGAATGTTTATGATTGGTGATATAGCTTAAAACGATCCTAAATTCTTGAAAGTCATATACTCCCTCCATTTTGTAACAAGTGTCCTGGTAGACAATTTTTTCATTACAAAATAAGTGTGTTTTCGATTTTCAATACAAAATTTATTAGTTTTATTTTATAATTTATTTTTTATTGGTTAAAATATGTTAATGTATATAATTAGTTGTGTATTTTATATAGAAAATATATAAAACTAATTGTTATCTTAATTTTGTGTGCAAAAAGCTAAAATGACACTTAAAATGAAGAAAAATTGATCTGTATAGGCATGAAAAAACCCATAATTCACCGCCTAGCCATTTGACCTAACAGAACTATACACTGCGTTATCTTTCCATATTAATACAACATTGCCCTTAAGGCAACCGGCTAGCCTTGATAAAAAAAAATAATTTTATCTGCTTTTAATTGTGTGTAAACTATAAATCTTGTCCTAATTTCAACCGCATCTCTTTTTTTACTTATCTTCTCCCACACCCCTCCATCGAAGTTCTTTCTCTCCCACCCCTCCGTCGAAGTTCTTTTTCTCCCACCCCTCCGTCGAAGTTCTTTCTCTCCGTCACGAAATCGATTGAACTTCTCTCCTCTCTCTTTTTATCGTCGATTTTGCCTTCTCCTTCTCTCCGTGTTATAATCGGCCATAGATATCATCGGTGTTGCCGCGGCGTATTCCACTTCATCCAACTCGCTTCTCCGCCGATCTCTTCTCCGCCGATCTCTTCTCCGCGGATCTCTTAACACAAAGTAAGTTTTCTGGTTTTACTCTTTGATTCTCTGCATCTATAGGTTTTAGTGTAATTTATATGGACACATTAGATTTATGGTTCCGGTTTCTTTGCATGTTCTATTTATGCCTTGAGTTTAAATTGTGTGTATTTATCTGTGGAACTGTGTTTGTATACGATAGATTTGGTAGCCTTGAGTGTTTAATTGTCCATTCCATGTCTATTTATTCATCCCGCACATTCCATGCGAAGTGGAATGAAATTGTTGATTGAGTTCTGTTTTACAATTTAAATTATTCACTATCTACAATGATTTCTCAGTGTTTTCGTCCCTGTTTTGTACATCGAAAAATCCATTGACTCTCTATTTTATTGTAATTGATTTCTATCCCACTATCTTCTTCATAAACGGTATGTCTGTATTTTTGTATGTCTGTATTTTTTTAGATGTACATACTATCTCACATGGAATAGAATCACCTATTAGTTTTGTTGTTTTCGCATGGAATAGAATCACCTATTAGTTTTGTTGTTCGTTAGACTGCATGGTATCTATCTCGCAATGAGTTAGTGTTAAATATTTATATTCGTTGATCTATGTGGTTTCTGTTCCATATGAAATTGAATGGAATTTAATTGAATGAATTTATCTCACATAGAATAGTAGCCTGGAGTATTTGATTTTCCATTCCATCTCTTTTTATTCATGTCGTACAGTGTTAAACATTTCTACTCGTTATCTATATATTTGTGTTCTGTTTTACAATATAAATTATTCACTATCTACAATGGTTTCACAGGTCAGGCATGGACGACTTGGACCTTCCAAGCAGATAATTTGAGACAGGGTTTGAACCCACTGGCAAGAAAAGGGTTAACAATGATTTCAAACTCCGTTGGATTGAGTTAATAAAGAAGGCATTAGATCCAGACGACTTGCCCATGTTGATGGCCTCACATTTTGGGAAAGTCAGGCAGATAGGCAACCATACCTTCCCAGTTGTGTTTGTTCATTTTATTCTATCACGCCAGTTACTTACTGAGAAGGAATTTGAGCTCTGGTGGCTCTTGGTAGGGAAACCAGTTCGTTATGCTATACAAGATTTTGCTTTTGTAACAGGCCTTAATTGCCACCCCAAGCCAAATGAGCAGCAGCAGTTGACGGGTAAAGGTGTGAGACAAAAGGGATCCGGAAAAGCCAAATCATCGAGCTCATCTCCCTCGATCTGGGAGGTTTTGTTTCCTGGGGAGAAAAAGCCCAATACTACCTCGATAATACAGAAGCTGGCTAAGGGAAGAAAATATAAGGACCCTTTAACCCGTCTGCGTTTATCTTTGTTGTTATTGGTTGAAGGTATTTTGTGTCCCACATGTGGGACAACAAATATCAAGCGTGAAACTGTGGACATACTTGGTAATCTGGATGAGTTCATGGAGTGAAAATATCTTGGTAACCCCAATTGATTACGTGGTTTCATCTTGGTCTTTCAAATGGAATAGATGTTCTCAACTAATGGTCTTTAGTTCTACAGCATACGTCATCGTCTTTCCTACCACACACGTGAGCTTCTAGATGACATGAGTAGTACTTATCTCATATATAAATTATATTCTATCTGCCGAATATAAAATGGAAATCATTTTAATTACATTCCGTATATTTTGAACTTTGGGAATTAATCTGTTTAAGTTTAGGTTGCAACGGATGAGGGTTTACATTTCCCTAATTGGGTTTATTCATAGAGATCTGCTCTATATTTCACATTGCATATTTTATGCCTCTTGACCAATGAAAATATATTTCTTTAGCATTCTAACAAGTGTTTTTAAGTTATTTAAGTTTTTTAACTTTCACCACTTGTTTAACTTTACACAGTGAAAATATCTTGGTAACTCCAACTGATTACGTGGTTTCATCTTGTTCTTTCAAATGGAATAACTGTTTTCAACTAATGGCCATTAGTTCTAAAGCATACGTCATTGTCTTTCCTGCCACACACATCAGCTTCTAGATGACATGAGTAGTACTTATCTCAAAAATATTATATTCTATCTGCCGAATATAAAATGGAAATCATTTTAACTACATTCCATATATGGTGAATTTTGGGAATTAATTTTTTGAAGTTTGGGTTGCAACGGATGAAGTTTACATTTCCTTATTGGGTTTACTTAAGTTTTGGGTTGCCAATGTATTGGGGTTTATATTTCTCTAACGTAGGTTTAGTGTCAGAGAAATTGCATGTTACTCAAACACTCACATATGTTATGAGGTAGTTATGATTTGGGTTGCCAATGGATTGAGGTGTATATTTCTCTGATTTGGGTTTAGTTTCAAGTGTTATGTTAGTAATCACACATTATACTTCTAAATCATTGACGAACTTTGAAAATAGTATCAAATAACATAGTATGTACTATATGGAATAGAACTTCACTTAACATAGTTAACATTGGTATCATTTAATTTAACTAATATAGAAGGTCCGTGGGTGTACCCTACAACCAAACATATTGTTATTACAGGGGTCATATACCGCATACTAGCTACATCACAAATACACCCATATATGTCATTTCTGCATATATATGTGTATTTAGCAAAAGAAACCATGGATCCCCCTCTTCAAACCTTTTCAACAGCCAAATCATTATACTACAACTGCTACTTCCAAGTTCTTGTACTATATATCACCCGTTCTCCAAAATATTGCTTATAATCCTCCGTATGATGCCAGATCCGGTTGCATTCTTATTACATTAGGAAGCAGCAAGTAGCTGTGTTGTGCCCATGAAGGGTCTTCACATAGATTACAGTGATTATTATATGGAATACCCTTTTTATGGTTTCCTTTCACTTCACCATTTAAGATTAGCAGAGCTAATTTCCACCACTTGTTTACCTCTCTCTACAGTAAAAATATCTTCAGTAAATCTTAACCTTCTACGTGGCTTTCCCCTGCTCTCTAATACGGATGAGCTGTAATCCACAATTTCAAATTTACTGCAGTAGCTTCCCCTGCACTCTAATAGGGAAACCCACAATTGCAAACTTATTGCACTAACTAGATCGCTAGATCATCGCTTCTCCATTCTCTCTAATACGGAAGAGCTGTAACTCAAATAATAAACTAAAAATCTATTCTATTTTTCAGATAGAATGAAATTACTCTCATATGAAATGGATCCGGCATAAATTGGGTAACTGAGTGGAGATGTTCTATTTACAACCGGCAATAGTTTAATTTAGAGTATGGATCCAGACATACCTGACTTTAGGGTTTAGAATTTAGATGTGAGTGCTTGGTTCTATTGTATATCATTCATATTTCAGCTATATTAGATATTATATACAATTCATATTTCAGCTATATTAGATATTTGTATATGTTTTGTCTGTTCGAACTATATTAGTAGAGTTACTATTCAATCTAACGTATATAGCATGGAAACTAATACGATCACTATAAAATATACATTTTACATCTTCAATTCACCGTTAGGTTAATAACACCGTATAGTGGCATCTTCTTTACCTTAACATTTCATGAATCTTTGTTAGTTTAGTAATTACGTTAAAGCATTACCTTCTTTATTTGCACCATGAACATTTGCACGGTTGAAAAAGTTATACTATTTTATTTAGAGTGTGTAGAATAGAAATAAATACTCATAGAATATGATATACATTGATCTTCTTGTCGCCGTTAGTTTATCATAGTTTCTGATATACTTACTAATATTATTCACTTCTTTCGATTAATCTTCACGCGCTACAAGAGTTTTTTTATAACTACTCTACCATAGAAAAAGAACACGTCCTCTACTTTATGACATGAAACCTGCAACCTCTTGCTTTTGAGGGTATAACCGGCTGAAAACAAGACAAAAAGCCTGATATTACTTTATGTCAACTTCATGTCTACTTACCCAATTTATATGCCAAACATGGCTATCTCGTAAATAAGCCCTAAAATGAAACATAATGAAACATAACGAGTATTACTGAATATGTTTTTATGTTATAAAAAACAATAGTTTAGTGAAAAAAAGAAGGAGAAAATGGCTTTAAATGTTTTTAAGATTAATGGCTTTTAGATGATGTAAGAGACTTTAAGATTTTTCTTAGAGCATGTTTATAGGTAGTCTCTTAGTTTAAGGTAGCTTAAGAATTTTTTTTCTTTTTCTTTTTAAATTTCTTTTACTAATTTTTTTTTTTAATGACAAATTGTGGGCCGCCACGTGTCATGGGGCCCACAAAATTGTCTAAGGTGCGTGGCTTAAATTGAAGGCAGAGGAAACGTGTATTGTGTTTAGGTGGGGTCAGGTGTGTTGGGACCGAGGTAAACTACGGCCTATAAACAAGCTCTTAGCCTTCAAAGCTTTTAAAGCTATATCACATCAATCAGCCTATAAAACCTGATTTTATACAATCAGTAAAATTTTACCAAGCACAACCCTAATTTTCGTCTAATCTCAACAGTAAAACAAAAATCAAAAGTTACCATCACGAGAATAGTGAAAGCCAACGTAGCCATAGCCAAGAGATCTCCCGGTGATCGTATCTCTGCAAATACGGGCAGAACTCACTTGACCTTCCTGGGAAAACGCATCGAACAGAAAAGAATCTGTCACGGTCGGCTCAAGATCCCCTGCTTCAGCCATTTCATAAATGCTCGGTTCCCGCCACCACCACCACCAGTCCGCCATGTTTTTCTTTTCTTTTAGTTTTCTTTTCTCTTCCTTCTCTTCTTTTATTCACTACGTACGAGTACACGCAATCAACAAAGAAAAAGCCAATGATGATTCAGCCAAAGTTTCATCTATATTTTTCTTGCAAACGAGAAGACGTCAAAGGGAAGATATATAACAGTCAAGGCCTGTCGTGGCTCCTTAAACTTTTGAAACATTCAACTTTGTTCTTGTCCCAAATAATGGCCTTTTCTACAAAAGATTTCATTAGTAATAAAATAAAATTACAAATTAAATTTACAGATCATCCGAAAAAATCAAATTAGTACATAAACACACACACATATATATATGCCCTATACTGAAATGAGAAATGAATTTGACAATGTTTGGAAATAAAAGTTTAGGTGGTGTTATTGGTTAATGTAATTAAAGTTCATTCTCTTGGTTTTAAACTACCGAAACGGACAAAACCAAAATTTTCAGTTTTGGTCTGGTTATTAAGGTTGAACCGATCGACAGCACTTTAATATCACTTTGGTTGCTGGTTCTGCTCGATAAATTTTAATCACCTAACGTGAATAATTTAGTTTCTCCTCATATTAATTACTTATGTTTTGCCACTCAGAAACTAAAGATTATACAGTGTCACTTTTTAATAGTAAGACAATCATTTAGCATAGCCGTTGACGGAAGAAAAATGACAACACCAACGAAGCTACACATGTTTGCAACCACCCTTTGGCATTATAATAAGGAGATTGTTTAACTATTTATATTTATTCATTCCAACCAATAATTCAAATTTAGATTTTACTAATTATATGCTCTAAAGCTTCCCACAAGAATAATACATGTGCATTGACTTCTCAACTTACTTTTGTTCACTCTTTCCATATAACCTTTCTCTAAGCCAATCCTCAAAGCTTGCATCAATCTGTCACCAATGGCCCTGATTTATAGTCCTTGCTCTTCCTTCATATTATTGATCCTGTCTCTTCACTTTCTTTCAATTCTAGCCACAGGAAACAACCACTTCACCGACAGAAATGCTCTTGAAATCATCATCGGTGGTGGTGGAAGCTCCAATGACTATTCTCCTGTGCCTCCTCCCGAGCCAGAAGACTGCCCTCCGCCGCCCCCTCCGGAACCAGAAGACTGTCCTCCGCTGCCCCCTCCACCTCCTCCACCTCCACCTCCACCACCACCGCTACAATTCTCTAGTCCACTAATAGAGAAAGTGTATCCAGCCATCAAGAAGTTCCAAAACCTAGTCGAACATGATCCAAAGAAGATACTCAAAACATGGGTAGGCACAGACATTTGCGCCGAGGACAAATACATAGGACTCGAGTGCGCAACGTTCCCTGGAACAAACGATCTCGCACTCGCCAGCATCCAGTTCAACAACTTTAACTTGGGAGGCAAGAAACTCCGGCTAGATAACTTCCTCAACATGTTAGAAGAAGTCACCATCTTCCACGCAAACAGCAACAATTTCGTGGGATCTGTTCCCGATGTCAGCAACTTGAAGTACTTATTCGAGCTTGATCTCAGCAACAACAAGCTCTCAGGAGAGTTTCCAAGTTCTGTCTTAAAAGCAACTAACCTCACGTTCCTGGATCTCAGATTCAACTCTTTCTCCGGTTCTGTGCCTCCTCAGGTTTTTAATCTTGACCTAGACGTCTTGTTCATCAACCACAACAATTTTGTTCAGAGACTGCCTGAAAATCTTGGATCCATCACTGCTCTTTACCTCACATTTGCTAACAACAGGTCACATAATAAGCTCCACTCTTTTTTTTTTTTTTTTGTAACACATGCTCCACTCTTTCTTAGTTTCATAAAATGAAATAAAAAGGTTTAAAAATTAGGACAATCTCATAAATTGCACACTTTATTTTTTTTTTAAATCCCAAAAGCCATTTATTAATGAATAACACTAAATTATCTTACATCCTAAACCCTAAACATAATTCTCTCATTTAAATTTTAAACACGAAACCTTAAATTTCAATCATTAAAGCCTAAACCTAAATATATAAATATTTTTATTTTTTAGTAAAGGCTAATTTGATAAATTTCTCTTTGTGTACTATTTTTTTTAAAACAAAAACTTGAGTTACTTCTTAAAAAAAATGGTAGTTTGAAATTTAATTCATTAAAAAAATTAATCTCTGTTTTGTCGTAAGGAACAAAACAAAGTAGGTTAGGTTTATATATTAATTATCTAAAGAGGTTCTTTGGACTTTCATGTGAAGTGTTGCAGATTCACGGGTCCTATCCCCGAAAGCATAGGTGACATCAAGTCCCTACAAGAAGTCCTTTTCTTAAATAACAAGTTAACCGGTTGCTTACCATACCAAATCGGTAAGCTTAACCAAGCTACGGTTTTCGATGTTGAATTTAACCAGCTAACCGGTCCGATTCCATACTCATTCGGATGCCTTGACAAGATGGAACAGCTCAACTTGGCTAGAAACAAGTTCTACGGTACCATACCGGAGATCGTATGCGAGCTCTCAGCACTCAATAACGTTTCGCTCTCTTTCAATTACTTCACGCAGGTTGGTCCAAAATGTAGAGAACTTATCAAGAAGAAGATTCTAGACGTTGGCATGAACTGTATTTTAGATCTTCCTTGTCAGAGAACGCCATGGGAGTGCGCTAAATTCTTCATGCGAAAACAGAAGTGTCCTAACTCCAAGTCTTTCTTTTATATGCCTTGTGACTTGGCTCCGCACCGGATTAAACCGGATCAAGAAGAGTTAGACGGTCAGGCTTCACCACCAGTATCTTACAGTGCTCTTAACCCGAACCGGATTCGGAATCTCTAGACAAAACCAAATTGTTTTTACGTAATTATGGATATTCATGTTATTTGCTGAATAAATGCAATGTGTGTATGGTCATTACAAGTAAAATAAGTTTTGTATTGATGGTAACATGTTTAATCGGGTTTGGTTCTTTGCGAACCGAACCCAAAACATATATTAGTTAATTAGTATAAAGTATAACCATCAATGTCAAAAAAATGAGAGAAGTGAAACAAAGATTACAACAAACACAGATAGCCCAAGTTGTGTCGGTTTGGTAGCATCGGCTGTAAGTTTCGCAATCATCATGAGGTTCGAATCCAGTTTCGTCGGCTCTGCTACACGTTTCTCACACGTCCCATACGGCATGTTCTCCTGCACACACACAAAAACATTAACATCTTCTATAACATGCAAAATCCATATATTGCTAATAACGGAAAGATCACATTTTTGAAACCTTATCGACCATAATATTTTCCTATTTACCTACGAGAGGTTGATCAAGTGAATAAAACTCTTGGATCATCTAGTAGAAATCTAACGGGTCAAAAATTTCGATATCTGTTATGAAGGATGTACTCTCTTAAATAGAGTTAATGTAACATGGCATGAGTCTCGTCCTATGAGATATTCCGGACTAACCTTACAAGCGGCTATGTCCTCACAGCCGCAAAGTGAACGGCCATTTGCAATATCTACTGCTTTTGGAGCTCCTCCACCATCGCTTCTCTAAACCACACACATATATATTGACATTGCTTAAACCGGATCAAATCTCACCAAACCCTAAACCACATTATCTTACATACCTTGTAGAAATCAACTGCAATGAAGTTAGGCCAGCGTTGTCCCGACGCTTCTTGACATTTCATGATGGTATCAAGAAGAGGAGCAGAGTTCTGTTTACAAGATCCGATCAAATCCGCAGTGTCCGGAAAATAGTTTACCAGAACTAGAGATCTCGATGTATCTCCCATACCAGCTGATTCTGGTCTATTGGTACACACTCCAGGCTTCATTCCTCCATTTCCATCTAAAGGAGTATTATATCAGTTTAATATAATAAGAATATTATAATGTATCAATGTATTAGGACAATATGAATAGAGATGGACTCACATTGATTCTCTACCATGTATTTCCACAAAAATGCGATTCCTTCAGTAGCTTCTTTTTGCGCATTTGACGTAAAAACCAGCAACCTTTGGTTCTTAGTTACCATTTCATCGATGGTAGGCCAATCTTCACCGTTCTTCGGCATACTTGTTACGGGAAACATGAAATTTCTTAAACCGGATGCATCAAACACTCTGCCTAAACCATTGGGAGATTTCACGTAGTCCTCAATGATAAGCGTCACAACCACATCCTTGTTCTTGTCTAGAAACACTTGAAACTCGTGTAAAATGTTTAGCGCCGGTTGCTACATACGGACCAAAAAAAAAAACGATAAGAAACATTTTTGCATATTGGAACCGATGGAGTCATGTGTGAATCTATGGTACTTACGAAGGCCGTGTAATTGAAGCAGTTTCCGCCGTAAGAATGGCAAAGCCATATATCGTTTTGGAAGTCGTACATGTCAAGCATAAAACCTCTAACACCATTCTGCAAACCCACATGATAAAATAAAAGACAAATCCTTTAGACAGCTAAAAAAAATGATAAAAGTAGTATATAAGAGGATTTTTTTTCCAAAAAAATATTATTTATTAAAATGTAAAATAACTAAATTGTTTTTAACCCTAAACATTATTCTATCACAACTCCAAAATACTAAACTCTAATAACTAAACCTTAAATTCAAATATAAAATATCCTTTATTATATGTTATTCTAGGAATTTTCCCTTTTGGAACAAGAATATGTTTTAATGTTACATTGGGTATTTCCAAAACAAAAGAGAATCAAATTTAAAGAATGATACTTTTGAAATGGGTTTATCAAAAGAATTGAACTTCTTTTCCTTGAAGGAAAGAATGAAATTTTTGAAATGAGTTTTATGAAGAGTATTTACAATAAGTTGGCTTGTGATTGAGTCTTGTTGGTTGGAAGGAGCAAGAATCATAGAGCCTGTGGCTGATCTTGCACCTATTCGAGCAAATGAATTGTGTGTTGTCAACCACGTGTATTTGTTGTAAGGAAGCCCTTTCACCTTTGAAACATATAAATATCGATCGGTTAATCAAATATATTATCTGCAGATTAAACGAAAGGAGAGAAAGAACAAAATAACGAACCTTGGATGTGGGGTTAACGGTTTGCATTCGGGAGCATCTGGGTCGGAAATTATCGCTTGAGAGACACGATTCGCAGTGTAGTCCCGCATCACAATTCTTGGTCACGATGCATGTTTCTCCTTCCTACCAATAAACACAAAGATCAATACATTTATGATACATTGTTGATGAGTTTGAGAACACATTTGTAAATATTTTTCTTGCCTTGAGGGCAGACGAAGGGCTAAAGATGAGAAAACATGGTATGAGAAGAACGGTTAAGAAAAAAGGGAGCCTTTGAAACATTGTCTTATTTCTTGCAACAAAATCCCATAAAGCTTTTGCAAAGAGAAAGAATAAAAACCCCCAAAGACTTTGGGAAGACGAAACTACTTTTTAAGTCCAGAAAACTTTCAACCGGTAATTTGCGTACACCAACCACCCAACACAGAAGAAAAATATGAAACTTATGTCTAAATTTATCTCTTCCCTTGAAGAAAAAGGAAAGAAGTTGCGGGCATCTCGGAGTGATGATATTAATAGCTTAGGGCAACATTATCCCTAGGACTAATTTGAAAGTCCTTAATATTTTTTTAGTATTATTTAAGGTTAAGGACAAAGTTAAGAGACTAATGCAAATGGATAGATTATTGGTAGGTCCTTATATTGTTTCTTAGTTGGGAGAAATCAAACCACTTCCAACACAAGTGAGTAAGACAATTCCTGTCGAATGATCATGTCTGAAGCTAAAAGTAACTCCCAAAAACTCATTTCGATTTTAGTGTTTATGGTAATACCTGGTGTGTTGAATCAACAACTCCGCCTTTTCCAACCTCCTGGAGAAGCCATGAAACTATTTCAACTCATGTGTCTACTGGTGGTTTTCTCTCTTGCCTCTCTACATCAAGCTTCCATATTTCCTCTGTTCTTCCACATGACACTGCTGTATCAGCAGAGATGTACTTGGAGAGAATGAAACGTATTTATGTTTCAAGGAGAGAATGGAACTTGCAGAGAAAGGAACTTGTTTGGTAGTTGGT
>JABAYD010013292.1:0-28282 GCA_014822095.1 Diplotaxis tenuifolia
AAAAAAAAAAAAGGAGTTCACGACATTTTAGTTAGTTTACCTGTAATGAAATAAGCTCTCCATGACATGGTAACATCAGGTTGAAATCTTCCCGACCAGTACCATGTTATCATCTTCGATAAAACCGCTTGAATAGAAAAATGAATGGTATTCATTAACAAGGGAGCAGGAAATTTCCCTAAATCATCTCCTAAGAGAGTTTTGTTGTACCTAGAAAAAATAAGCAAACAAATTAAACAGCTAGCTGTAAGCAAACGAAACAAGAAAAGGCTTAAAGGATCGTCACAAAGACAAACTTACAGAGTCAAAAATGTGCTGAAAGTGTACCAAACAAGTATAAAGAAGAGTGTCTTTAAGATATCAGCTGGAGTGATAGCATCTTTCGAGACTTTAGGCAACGTTTCGAGGTTATCACCGGAACTGTAACCGACATCAAAACTGCTGGATCGGTTTGTCTCATTTTCAATATCAAACGGCTCTAAAACCTGTTCTTCTCTGTCTACATCTCCCTGACTGGATATAGCTTCAGCTGTGCCACCACCACCACCACGTAGATGTATTCTTTGCTCCATCAATAAACCAAACTCAACAGCCAACCTTTCTTGGCCACCATTTACAGATCACTCGGACAGAACATACAAACTAGTATATACACACGGCCTCTATTTACCCCTGTGAAGGACACCTTGGAATCTTAAGGAATAAAAGTGCCAATCATATGTGTCCAACTCTCAGCAGATTAACTGAACTCAAGGTAGGAACCTCAGCTTTTTGGTGAATACGCAGTGCAATTCTCTGGAATCACTTGATGTTTAACCTAGAATCACAAAAATACAATTATCATAGCCTAGCAACTAATGATCTTAACAGTAAGTGGAGCAAGCAGTCACAAACAAGGGCCACATTCACTTAAGGCAAGCTCCTAAAACGCTGATGCAAAGATTCGAACACACAGCATTCCAAACTAGAATGAAACATTAGGGAAAAATACAAATTATAGGGAAACAATAGAGAAACGAACGAATCTGAGTTCCGATTCAGCTCAATGGAGAATTAATCTCCTTCCAAATAAGGGAGAAGCTCCATGATTCCGAGCTCAAAAATCAAGAAACCTGAATCGGATTCAGCTAAAAGAAATTTCACAGATTCGAATTGGAAAATAAAACTGGAAGAGAGACCTACGGAGAGGGAGAGAAATAGGAGTGGTGAGAGATCTGATCGAAGCGTGGGAGCTGCTGGATTTGATTGATTGATTGATTGATTTGGAGTCCCAAGCAAGCGATGATGGTTGTTGATGTTTGTTTTGGTGCAATTTTACGAAAACATTGCACGCTTGGACTCTTTGTTACAATGCAATTTGCGTTCCCTTTGCCGATTGTAAAACTTTATAAGTTATGGACTTTTCGAAATAAATATAGAAAGGCAAATTCATTCATTTTGTTTTGAGCTTATGCACAATGATAACTATAATTTAATTTCTCATTCTATCAAAACTTTCATTCGATTCCTGGTTTGGTTCCAGCTCAGTTTGAATTTCATATTAATATCACAATAGAATTCTTTTTGTTACTAAATGTTCGTTTTTAGATTTCAATTCAAAATTTATTAATTTTATTATATATTTTTTTATTGATTAAAATATAATTAACTATGTACAATTTTTTTTTGTTCAAAATATACAAAATTAATTATGTACTAATATATGTTATGTTGACAAATCTAAAGTAACAGAATATTGTTTTACTTTATGTTTGGATAGCGATAGACAATAATCGGAAGACCCGGTTGGACCACAAAAAGAACAAAAAATTAATCAAAAATTAAATTAAAATTTTTTTAAATTATTTAATATGTTATAAATATAATATTTTTTTTTAATTTTGTATAACATTGATACAATTTTCATGTTTATTTATGATTGTGTAAAACACACGAACCGAATATAAAAACCTAATATGGCTAATTTTTATTAAAATTATGAAATAAAATTGTATTTATCAAATTTTAAATCAAATAAATAAATAAAAAATAGTATTAAAAATAAAATAAAATAAAACACCATTAAATTATGACATTTTCTTTTCTTTTAGAATGGGTCCTTGTCTTTGTTGTCCGTTTCCCCGGGGGAAAAAATATCTTTGATCTAATCAATCACCCCCACACCCCACAATGAGAAGATATTTTCGCGCGCAAAGTTAAAGCCACTCATTTTAATCCTTTGCTCTCTCTCTCTCTCTCACTCGCTCATCCCTCCCCCACATATCGAAGAAATCAGTGAGATATGGAGCTCGATTCCCTCACCGCTAGGCGCAGACTCGCCACCGTCGCCGCTCACTTCCCAGCCGTAGCCACCAACGATCCCGTCTCCTCCGCATCGCTCGTCCCTTTGGTATTTACCCTCTCTTCTTCCAATTAGGGTTTTCTAGGTTTCATTATTCTAGGGTTGTTTAGCTTTGTAGAGTTCTTTACTCGTAAGATGCTTTTCCGGTTCTGGCTGTGAATTAATTCGACGTTGTTGTTCCTATTGGATTTTTTAGCTCATCTCTGTGTCTTCGCAATAGATTTGAATTTCATCGAGCAGCTTTCCTTTCTATAGCCGTGTTGGTTCTGATGAACTTATGATCGTAGCTTTCTCTGTCAATGACTCTTTTGTTGCTTATATTAAAACTCATGTTTGGTGATGCCTTAGAACTGTAGCGGCAGTTTGAGTTCTGCCGTCAGAAGATGTGACAACAAACTCTCTTTTGCCCGGCAAGCATCTTCTGAACAAGGCTTTTTCATGAAGCAGCAGGTTCCCACTGACGAGGTTACCACAAGTTTATGTTTTTTTAGTTCCTTCTTATCTGGTGATGATAATAAACAGCCATGGTGGAGTCATCATTTCTTTCGATGAAGTTTAGATACTCAAATTGTATTTTTTTTTGTTCTCTTCATCAGTCTGGCGGCGGAATCACTTTGAAGAACTCTGTCATTAGAAGAGGTGACAGCAGGCTGTATTTTGCTCGGCAAGCATCTTCTGCACAGGGTCTTTTTATGAGGCAGGCTTCTACGGATGAGGTACCCATCAACTCTCTGATTCAAAATTTGCAAATGATACTTTATATGGAAGAAGAGATTGTGATGTTCGAATTTTTCTTTTCGCAGATGACTATACCACAGGACGCAGCATCTACCAAGTGCTCTGCCACCAAAACGAATGACTTCTCTTCTTCACAACTGCCATTGCTTTCCAGACCTGAGTACGCCCCACCACAGTTTTCCAAGGCCGCCGCAAAAGATGAGTTCTTTGTTTCTTTTGATTCACCATATCAGCAAAAGGAAGACTTGGATAAGCCATACAAGCCTGACCTTCCTAAGTTAGCCAATCTAGGTACGCAAGTATAAGACACCTGATACACCTCATTTTTATACAACTCAATGTATACAAATAAAGATAGATACCTAGTTAGACAGCCAAAAGTACAGGAGCTAGCAACTATACTTCAATCAAACACATCTTCATTGATAAACATGAGAACTTATAGAAGCTTGTTTTATTTTTGCAGGGACGGTTTGGTCTCCGAAATCGAATGTTGCAGAGTATGAACATAACTATGTTGTGGCAGTAGAGCTACCAGGGGCCAGTATCAATGATATAAGAGTAGACGTCGACAACATAAAGTAACTAATACTCAATCCTCACACATCTTTTCATTATGTTAAGTAACTAAGATGCTTACCTTGCTACTACTGCAGCTTAACTGTGACAGGTAGACGCACATCTGTCTGTCGAAAAGTTGATGCATGCACCAAAGGTTCAACCTTTGGATATCACAAGCATGAAATACTACAAGGACCATTCAAAGTTTCCTGGCCATTCCCTACCAATGTGAACAAGGATAACGTTGCTGCTGAATTTATGTAAGTAGAAACTACACTTCCCTACAACCCAACGTTATGATTAGTGAGTAGTTTTAGCTAGTATACGCCTTCAAGACCAGTTACTACTAGCTTATATATAAGCTATCTAGGATTCGAGCACTAACACTCCACATATTATTGAATTTGGAGCAGGGATGGGATTTTGAGGATAGTGATTCCAAAGGTCTGAGGGTTCATCGTTATGGAACCATACACAAAACAAGTAAATAATGTGTATAATATATATATACTGTTTGTCTGGAGGAAGAGAAAGAAACGGAATAAAGATGAAAGATATGTAAAATAGTTTGGTCTTTGTTTATCATAGATTGAAGACAGGCATGCTCAGTTGATGAGAGTAAGCCATGTAAACAATCCATTAATATAAGAAAACGTAAGGCTTTATTATTACTACCAAAATCCAGAAAAAGAGGAAAAAACTCATTTTCCAAATTTTGTTATGTGGAAGGTCGATTTGTAAAAAACTTATTTTCCAAATTCTAAGTGTTTAAAAAAAAAGGAAGGTTGATTTGTAAGAAATTGAAAGCATCATTAACCATAAAACCCTTTTAGGGGTGTTTATTTTTTTTTTTTAAAAATTTTGTCTGATTAATAAAAAAATAAATTAAAACGAACCATCTGCGAGCCGCTAGATGTCGATGGTCCCCACAAACAGTGCAAACATCTCTCAGAAACCAGTGCTTATTTTGGCCATTTAGGAAATGAATCTTGTGCTCTTTGTAGGCCCACCCCCCTAAGCAACTCACTAAAATTCTCCATTAATCATGCTCCGATAGTTTGAAGTTTATCCATTGCATTCAAAAACTTCAGTACACTGTATATTAGCGGGATAGGTCCTCGTATTTACAACAATTTACGAAGTAGATATTATATTTTGTAAATTTACAGTCTAACGTGTTTAGGCTAGCCCAAAAAAAATTGAGTGAGAAAGTTCGAGAGAAAAGTAAATCTGGTTGTTCTCCAGCATACGGCCGGCGCGTGAGCGTCCGTACCGTCGCCGGAGTCTCTTTTTCTTCCGTCAAGTTTCTCCTTTTTGGCTTTTTCGTTGCCTCCGATCTTTGATTGCTTTGTCGGAGCTCTAGTCCAAGATCATTTCTTCGCGGTTACTCTGAGAGTTCCAACGCTGGAGACTCTTCAACCGGAGTGAAGACGCGGTCGTGGGGAAGAAGTGGCGTGGTGACGCCGTTTCATCAGTTTTAGGGTTTTTCCGGGAGGCAGAGGCTTTAATAGCTCTGTCGCCGCCGGCTTCGGTTACCGGGAGGAGGAAGCGTACATCTGCTTCTTTGTCGCCGGCTCTTGTCCTTGGGGAGTGAAGACTTCCACAGTCTTGCGCCGCCGAGTTTAAGTTATCTTGTTAAGCTTTGTGTCGGTTAGGGTTCGTGGTCCGAGTTTGGATCGGGTTTGTAGTTTTGCTTGTATTTCGACAGCTCGCGGTGGTGCGGCTATGGATGTCTCTCGAAGAGATCGATGAGGTAGATCCTAGTGAAGAAAAACGGAAAAGCTAGTAGTTGGTTGTGGTTGGAGGCTCGCCGTTGCGAGCTCCGACGGCTCGAGGAACGAAGGTGTTGAACAAGTGGCGTTTTGCAAAAGGGGGCGGTCAAGTCGAGGTAGCATGAGACGCGTGCGTTTCTTGCAATTCGCGGTTTGGGCCTCCTTGCCGCTGGGCCTGCTGGAAGCAGTACGGATTTGTTTGGGTTAGGTTTGGGGCTAGGCCCGTTTAATGTGTTGTCTGTTTGGGCTGGTGGACTTAAGACTTGTATGGGTTTGGGCTATGGCCTTGTAATATTTGGGCTTCGTCCCTTTTTAATTTAAAATCCTTTACGGAAAAAAAAAAACGTGTTTAGGCTTGTGTAAATTTATTATTTAAACATTTTGAACATTTTTACCCCAAAACAAAAGCAGACAATCGATTGAGACCACAAGGATCATATGAAGATTGATTTAGATGACAAGGAACATAAAGATCATCTCTTCAAGTACAAAGGACGACATGGTCCTGTACTTCTTTAGTTCGGCTCGTTGATAGCAGCTAGAAAGTTTTGTTATTTTTCCATGCACGTAAGGTGTTCGTCGTAATTCCGCGGATAGTGTTTTCTAACAACGTTGTGGAACAGAACGCTCCTTAAGCTAGTATGAGGTTTGGCTTCATAAGATCACTTCTGCCCCAAACCTGTAGAGGCTCCATCATCACGTTCCGATCAACAACAACATCTGGTCAGTACGTAGCTTCCAGAGCAAGAGACCCTGTTTTCGAGAAGCTCATGGACAAATACAAGAACCTTCTCAAAGTCATCGCCATACAAGACCTCATCCTCGCGAACCCAACAGCTGAACCTCCTTCTGTATCCATTGAGTTCCTCTCCAGGCTCTCCCAGAAGCTCCACCTCAACCGTGGCGCCGCTTCTTTCCTGAGAAAGTACCCTCACATTTTCCATGTCTTGTATGATCCTGTCAAGTCTCAGCCCTTTTGCAGGTTAACTGATGCAGCCATGGAGATTTCTCGTCAAGAGTCTTTGGCTATCAATGCTTCTTTGTCTGTTGTTGTTGACAGGTTGGCTAGGCTCCTGTCTATGTCTATATCAAAGTCAGTGCCGCTTCGCGCGGTTTTCAAGGTTTGGAGAGAACTTGGGCTCCCTGATGATTTTGAGGACTCTGTGATCTCAAAAAACCCTCATGTTTTTAGGCTTAGTGATGGTCATGAACCCAATACACATATCTTAGAGCTTGTTCAAGAAGAAGGTAATAAAAGTCTGAGTTTTGAAGCCGCGGTTGAGAAATGGAGAGTGGTTGAGTGTTGTAAGGAGGAATCTAGTGTTGATAGAACCGATATCCAGTTTAGTTTTAAACATAGTTACCCACCAGGGATGAGACTGAGCAAGAACTTTAAGGCTAAAGTTAAAGAATGGCAGAAGCTTCCTTACGTGGGGCCGTACGAGGACATGGTTGGCAAGAAAAAGAACAAGTCGGGTGTGATGGGAGTAGAGAAAAGAGCGGTTGCGATGGCTCATGAGTTCTTGAGTTTGACTGTAGAGAAGATGGTGGAGGTAGAGAAGATCAGCCATTTCAGAAAATGTTTTGGGATTGATTTGAATATAAGGGATTTGTTCTTGGATCACCCGGGGATGTTTTATATTTCAACTAAAGGGAAAAGACACACTGTGTTTCTCAGAGAGGCGTATGAGAGAGGATGTTTGATAGATCCAAATCCAGTGTATGAGGCAAGGAGGAAGCTACTTGATCTTGTCCTCTTGGGTCGCCATGCTGCTTTGTCAGATTCTAGGGACACAAATATGTCTGAAGAAGAATGAAACTGTGAGTATTTTTATACTTTTTGGCTTAAGATATGTTTATTGCCCATACGCTCATCTTATCAAGTGAAGTGTATGAAAACACTTCAGAGATGAGATCAACAAGTGTACCTTATGTCAAGAGAGAGTTAGAAACTATTCAAACTCAATACGTCTTTCTCTTCTTTCTTCAGATTTTTGCTTGGTTGCTAAATGATGCATGTGGCCTTCCTTGTGCTACTAAACTCTTTCTTTGGTTATACTTGACTTCTACAAACAAATTACATACTCTAATTGCATTTTTTTCTTAACAATAGATGATGCATTTTGGATATTTCTTGAAGTATGCTTACAAAATAAAAATACTGATTTGTTATTTTTGTGTGAGAACGATTGGAAAATCAAAATGAACCTGAAAATATATTGGAGTTTATAAAATACAGTATAATTAAAATTATTCAACTCCTCTTAAATTAAAAGCCATTGAGAGGAAGACACGTAAGATGTTCAGAAACCACATGTCTTGTCTTCAAAAGCCCAACTCTTCCTTAGTTCTCTTTGTCCGAAAAATCTTCTTTCACATAAGCTGCTCCTTCGTCTACCAAATTTCCACAGGTTTGATTCTCTTCACTCATCTTTGTAATCTCAAGCAGCTTTTCTTCGAATTACTCTGGTCTATCACTCTGTAATCTCAGTATTTTGTTGCATGATTTTGCACTCAGTGACAATTTCGATAGATTATATTTAATGAGCATATAAAGGTTCCAATCTCTGTTCATATACATAGCTAATGGTCTATCATGTTGATTATATTTCTACTATAAACTTGCATGTTCAATTTCATTTTGTTCTTCGTTTGGATTTTATTATAATTTTACCAAAATTTGATTAAAATTGATGTATAGTGCAGATGGCTGCTTCAACGTCTTGTCTCATCGGGAGTGGATTATCTGTCCATGGAACTAAACAGAGGTTTAGACAGCTTGGACTCTCCTCGAGATTTGCTTCAGTTGATAGGACGACATCTAAAGTTACTCTTGTGAAGGCTTCTTTGGATGTGAACAAACACGAAGCAAGAAGAGGCTTCTTCAAACTTCTACTTGGAAACGCTGCAGCGGCAGGAGTGGGTTTGCTTGGAACTGGAAAAGCAAACGCAGATGAGCAAGGAGTTTCTTCGTCTAGGATGTCTTACTCTAGGTTCCTTGAGTATTTAGACAAAGGCAGGGTTGATAAAGTAGATTTATACGAGAACGGGACAATAGCTATTGTCGAAGCTGTTTCTACTGAGCTAGGCAACAGGATTCAACGTGTACGCGTGCAGCTACCGGGATTGAGTCAGGAGCTTCTCCAGAAGCTGAGGGAAAAGAATATTGACTTTGCAGCACATAGTGCTCAAGAAGACCAAGGCTCTCCGTTACTCAACTTGCTTGGGAACCTTGCGTTCCCTCTGATTCTGATTGGCGGTTTGTTCCTTCTCTCGAGACGGTCCTCTGGTGGAATGGGTGGTCCCGGTGGTCCTGGCTTCCCACTCCAAATCGGTCAGTCCAAAGCAAAGTTCCAGATGGAGCCAAATACTGGTGTAACTTTCGACGACGTTGCTGGAGTCGATGAAGCCAAGCAAGACTTCATGGAAGTGGTGGAGTTTCTCAAGAAGCCTGAGAGGTTCACTGCTGTCGGTGCTCGGATCCCGAAAGGTGTTCTCCTCGTTGGCCCTCCCGGTACTGGGAAAACACTGTTAGCAAAGGCCATTGCTGGTGAAGCTGGTGTTCCTTTCTTTTCAATCTCTGGTTCTGAGTTTGTTGAGATGTTTGTGGGTGTTGGTGCTTCAAGGGTCCGTGATCTTTTCAAGAAGGCCAAGGAGAATGCTCCGTGTATTGTCTTTGTGGATGAGATTGATGCTGTTGGTAGGCAAAGAGGGACAGGAATCGGTGGAGGTAATGATGAAAGAGAGCAGACGCTTAACCAGCTCTTGACGGAGATGGATGGTTTTGAAGGTAACACTGGTGTTATCGTAGTTGCTGCAACAAACAGAGCAGATATTCTTGACTCCGCTTTGCTGAGACCAGGCCGTTTCGACCGGCAGGTGTCTGTTGATGTTCCTGACGTTAAGGGAAGAACAGAGATACTCAAAGTTCACTCCGGAAATAAGAAGTTCGAGGGTGGTGTTTCACTAGAAGTAATAGCTATGAGGACGCCTGGATTCAGTGGAGCTGATCTTGCTAACCTCTTAAACGAAGCTGCTATATTGGCTGGACGACGTGGCAAGACGGCGATATCATCTAAAGAGATTGATGATTCTATTGATAGGATTGTTGCTGGGATGGAAGGAACTGTCATGACTGATGGGAAGAGTAAAAGCTTGGTTGCTTACCATGAAGTTGGCCATGCTATCTGTGGGTAAGTCTAATCAGATCAGAAGCATGTGTCTGTTTGTGTGTTATCTAGAGCTTTCATTCTTTTTGTTTTCTTGCAGAACATTGACTCCAGGACATGATGCTGTCCAAAAGGTTACATTGATTCCAAGAGGACAAGCGAGAGGTCTGACTTGGTTCATTCCATCAGATGATCCAACTCTAATCTCTAAACAACAACTGTTTGCTAGAATTGTTGGTGGACTCGGTGGTAGAGCTGCTGAAGAAGTCATCTTTGGTGAACCGGAAGTGACTACTGGTGCAGTTGGTGACTTGCAACAGATCACCGGTTTGGCTAAACAGGTATCTATCTACTAAGTCTCAGCTTCACTCTTTAATAATGATGTTGATGCTTATATACAATGTTGCAGATGGTGACAACATTTGGAATGTCTGAGATCGGACCATGGTCGTTGATGGACTCATCAGCTCAAAGCGATGTGATCATGAGGATGATGGCAAGAAACTCAATGTCTGAGAAGCTTGCGAATGACATTGATTCAGCAGTGAAGACGCTATCAGACAGGGCGTACGAGATAGCTTTGGGACACATAAGGAACAATCGTGAAGCCATGGACAAGATTGTTGAAGTACTTTTGGAGAAAGAGACTATGTCAGGGGATGAGTTCAGAGCAATCCTGTCTGAATTTACTGAAATCCCACCTGAAAACCGTGTTGCTTCTTCAACCTCAACATCGACATCAACTCCAACACCAGCTTCTGTCTGAGTAAAAGAGACGTTGAATGAATCTCTGTGTATATCTTTGAGATACTTCCTTAAACTGTATAACAAGTAAATCTTAATGTGCCTAGATTAAGTATATACAAACTCAAGCAATGGCTTAAGCAAAATCTATGTTTGCAAGTGTGCTCAGTAGTTGTCTCAGAGTCAGAAGCACTGATCACATGCATAAGCTGAAAGAGGCTTGACACTAAAACTGGAAAAGAACCCAATGATTCAAAGTACTTACAGTTGTGCACACACAGTTAATGGATCCAAGATTTATATACGATTACATACAATGCATCACCAAAGGACAGAAACCAAACACTGTTCACCTAAGTAGCCATGTTCCAACCATTAAAATTTGACGGCGCCATTCACACCACTACTAGCTCCATTGTTCTCTCCCTTCCTCACCCACACCATGGTCCTTGTTTCATGCGTTTGGTTTCTGTAATAACCTTGTCCGCTGTTCAATCTCGCGGGTCCCTTGACTTCTTTATACTCTTCCACTCTCTTCTTGATCTGAGGATGCTGAAACTGAGTTTCTACAGCAGTCGGATTACAAGCAGCAGTCTCTCTGTGCTTAACAATTTTCTCTCCCGGAGTCTCCTCTTTCACCGGGAAGTATGCCTTGGATCCACACTTGAAGACTTCCTTCACAGACCCACCTTGACTCTTCTTCTTAGACCATTTCTTCCTTCTCTCTTTCGCATATTCTCCATCTTCCTCCTCAGCTTCTTCTTTCTCAACGCACTTTGGTTCTTCCTTTTCTTCTCTCCTTCGTTGTTCATTAACCTGTTGCTGCTTCACTTCTAAGTCTCTTTCCTTCTGTCTCCCTTCTTTCTCTTTCATCCAGCGCTCCTGGAGCTGAAGGATCGACACGTAGTTATCAGGAATCGAAGCCACAGTTTTCGTCTTCCCACCAGTTCCCTTCTCCATTGGTCTTTTCTTTTCTTTTGGAAAGCTCATCACTCATCAATGCAATGCATGCAACTAATGAAAAAAGAAAGTAGGTGAAGGAATTTAATGAAAAATCTGAAAAAGCAATCCGACAGTAAGCGACAAAATACGTAGGGCCCATTGGGCTATTGAACACTGTACTCAGAAAACTACACATGAAAACGAAAACAGAATATACATTGAAAATTTCTAAACAATGGTGAACATCTGATCTTTACATAACAATTTTTTTCACAGTTTTGCTTTCTCAGATTCAATGAACAGCTGTATCCAAAACGAAACTTTACCAAGATCATCCAATTACAATAAGAATAACAATATTAGAAATGGAAATGAATACCAAAGCTTTTGCTTGTTGTTACTTCAACATCCTGCATAGATTTTTAAGAACAGAACAAAACTTCACATCTCCTTTTATCCTTTCTTTCAATCACAACAGACCAAACACCACTCTCTTCTTTTGTTTTCCTTGTCTTTGTCTGTATCGCTTTAGCCATCTATGCACATTACTCACTGATAGTGTTTATGATAACAAAACCATCGAGAGCAAGTAGGATCTAGAACTGAGATCACAGAGCAAAAAAAAACTCTGGTTTCCAAATCAAAGGGCATCATCAAGTTCACGCATAGAGAAGTTAGAAGCCTCTGATGCTTCACCTAATGATTCAAGCATACTTGTCACTTCCACAGTATCATCCAAATAATACTTAGCCTTGCTTGGTTTTTGCCCAACTGTACACGCAAACACAAGAGCATCTCCGCAGAGCAACTTCTTCGACATTGCATTACCAATCGCCTCAAACATGTCTTCATCAGATCGGTCATCTCCAATACATAACACAAAATCAACTGGTTTCCCTTCTTCAGCCATTGATGCAAAAATCTTTTCTGATACAGATCCTTTGCTCACTCCTTGAGGCTTGACTTCAACAATGTAGTGACCACTCTTGACTGCAACAGGCTCGTTAGCTAGAACACTCTCAAGATGCTCTAACATTTCCTTTGCTTGCATAGAACCAAACCCCGGATCAGCATCACGATATTGCCAAACCAGAGCACTGTCTTTTACTTCAATGGAAGAGCCATCTGTTGATTCAGTGTATTGTTTCATTATAGGTTCCACTATCTCCATCCAGCCAAAATCAGTTCCCTGGACACATGTTTCCCATTCTTCACTCCCTGGCCACCTAAGTAATACACAAAACAAAAACATGGAATGTTACTAACAAATTTAAACTTAGTATAAATAAAATCTAGAGAAGAAGATTACTTTAAGAAGTATCCATGCTCTGCTGCAATTCCAACGCTTTTGCAAGGAGAGAACCATTCTCCTAAGCTTTCCCTTCCTCTTCCACTAACAATAAAAACTGTATTCTTCTTGTCATCACAAAGTGCATCCAATAAGTTCATAACTCCCTGGCTTGGAGCTTTACTAGTAGAGTTTTGAGGCATCAAGGTGCCATCATAATCCAACAATATAGCTCTGCTTTTCGCCCGCTTGTAATCCGACACAATGATCGGTACCGAAAGCTTTCTAAAATTAGGATCAAGCGCCACAACTCTGAAACCAAAACCAATCCCCATCCCCCAACACCTTTTCTTGAAATGATCCACACATATCCTCTCCAAGTCTTGCAAGAAACTTCTCGACCAGAACGCAACGTCGTGAGTACTAACATACCGATAATGCTTCTCGTGCCTTAGCTGTTTCTCACCATCACTCATCGATAAAGCCTCGTTCAACGCCTCACCAGTCGCTTCAACGTTCCACGGATTCACCCTTATAGCCCCGCTAAGCGAAGGAGAACACCCGATAAACTCCGACACAACCAACACGCTCTTCTTTGCACCTTGTCTAGATACTATATACTCATAAGGAGTTAAGTTCATACCATCTCTAACAGCAGTCACAACAACACACTCCGCAACATGGTAATAAGCATTGATCTCACTTATCGAAACTGGAGTGTCAATATATACAATTGGCTGATACCCAAACTCTCCATTGATCCTCCTACAGCTTTCTTCGATTTCGCCACGTGTTTTCTCTAAATCAACCCCTTTAACACCCCTAGCAGGATTCACAATCTGAACCAAAACAGCCTTCCCTCTCCACCTCGAGTGCTGCTTAAGCATCTGCTCCATCGCTAGCATCTTAAGGTTTATCCCCTTGAATATATCCAAGTCATCGATCCCAAGCAACACCGTCTTCCCCTCGTAACGCTTTTTAAGCTCCATCACTTTACCTTCCTCCTCAGAACATCTCATCACATCTTGAATCCTATCTACATTGATCCCTACAGGCATTATCTTGATCCCCACGGTTCGCCCGTAATACTCCAGCCCGATGTATCCTCTCTTGGACTGATACTCCAACCCTAACATCCTGCTACAACAGGTGAGGAAGTGACGCGCGTAATCAAACGTGTGGAAGCCAATGAGATCACTGTTTAGTAACGCCTTGAGAATCTCTTCACGTACAGGGAGAGACCTATAAATCTCTGACGAAGGGAACGGTCTGTGGAGGAAGAAACCGATTCTGATTCGGTTAAACCGTCTTCTCAAGAAAGTAGGTAAAACCATCAGATGATAATCATGAATCCATACGTAATCATCGTCAGGGTTTATAACCTCGATGACTTTCTGGAAGAAGAGTTTGTTAGCTGCCACGTAAGCCTCCCACATAGACCGATCGAATCGATCGTCAGCTGAAAACGGGAGCATGTAATGGAATAACGGCCATAACTGCCTCTTGCAGAATCCATTGTAGAATTTTGATTGCAAATCAGGTGGGAGGAAAGTTGGTACGCATTTGAATTTTTCCAGGAGTATCTGCGCCACGTCATCTTGTTGGTGCGAGTCAACGTCGACGGTTAAAGATCCGATGTATAGCACCTCCATGTCATCGGGTAAACCGTCTTTGAGCTGTAGGAACAATGAGTCTTGATCCCAGGTGAAACTCCAGGTCCCGTTGGTTTGTTTTTCAGCTTTCAACGGGAGATGATTCGCGACGATGATCATTCGATCGGAGGATACGGAGGAGACACTATGTGCTTGATCATCATCGTCGAACTCGGAGACGTTACCAGGAACTGTCATTACTCTAGGAATCCTCCTGCTACTATTGTTACTACTACGATCTCTCTCAATGACAGGGAAGTTACCTGAGGCGAGGTCTAGCAAGTTCGTGTACGACCTCGAAATCATCTTCGTTGATTTCAATGGCGGCTAGAAGAATCCACCTAACCGTCGTACATCGTGGTTGATATGGAAGCTGGTGGTGGTGGTGGATTATGTGAATCTCAAAAGGAATATTTATTATTTTTTTAATTTTGTTTTATTATTTTTTAAAGTTTTTGTTATGATTTTTTTACTGGTCAAACAGGAGGAGGAGGAGCTATGACTGTGATTATTTTAAAGGACCGTCACCGAGTCGTTTCGCTTCGCTGTCATGTCGTTTTCCACAACGTGCTTGACGACGAATACGATTGGACCATGACGTATGAAGAAGTGACAGCCTCGTCGTAGTATCGTTTTCCTTTTTCTTTTATAAAAAAATTGGATAAGGCAAGTAAGCCAGCCGGACTCGCACTATTGCCAGCTGGTAATATGGCCCAAAGGGAGTTACATCACGCGGCAGTAAAGCGCGTGGAAGGGCGGACACGTTATATGGAGAAACATCGTGAAGACGCGTGATAGATGCTGCCGTAGTGCCTAGGGCTAGGCTCGTTATAGACACGTGTCGAAACAGGGGTGATTATGTTTAAATGAGTGGTGAACCTAACAATAGTGACCAAGTTGCTTACGTTTTTGTGTTTTGGATCGTTTTTAAACAGAGAGGAGAAGAGTGGTTATGGTTTGTGTTTGATTAGAATAATGAAACTAGTTGGTCAATTAGTTGTTGGTTGCACCTTTGTCTTTACTCTTTAATGATTTAATTAGTTGTGCCTTGCGGTTACAGCCATCTACTTTTGTTTGTGTTGTCAATTTTTTGGATCGTTGTGGTTGATTTCACATTATAAATGTGTGAATTTTATATCATGAAACGGTCAAAATAAATTAAATCTCCCAGCCTTGGTTTGATGAGTTTATGTTTGTTTGTTTTGAAGGGCCTTTTTATTTAAACTCAAGGAAATGAAAATAAAAATATATAGCCCAACTTGGTCTATATGAAGTTATGGGTCTTAGGCTCTTAGCCCAATAAAGATAAGACGAGAGAACATAATCGGAGCAACAAGTAAAGATGGTAGAAATTATGGGTCTTAGCCCATAATGTCGTGATGTGCGATACTATTAGTCAAGTGAAGCCGAATACATTCGGTTCGATTTAGAATATAGTGGATCATCAATATGCTTAGCGTTCAACCACATTCTGGCTTACTCGTGGTTTGCTTCCTTTTTGTGCCTTAATCAGGTTCTAGTGACATGGATCTTTATTTCGTCCATTAACTCTGCCGTTGTTACCTTTAAAAAGAAACCGTGTTGGTTGATACGTTGAATTTCTGCTAAAGATAGTTGCTACATGAGGTGGTATGGTTACTAAAAATAGTCTATAGATGTCGTTGCATCAACCTCTAATTGCTATTGTGTTTCCGTTAATATCTTTGAAAATAATGCTAGTTTAGGTTCTTTGACCGTGTGATTACTACAAAAGGAGCTGTATCTTCTTTACTTGTCACTCTACGTTTGAGAATGCAATGAGATGGTTAAGATTTTCATCATATCTTTGCCATCTTGGGATGATGTAGAAGGCTTCAGAGATATACTCAGCTTCAAAATGACGTAAAAATCTTCAAAAATTTTGGACTAGTTAACCAGATTGTAAGTGATTGCTACGTTACGTATTTAAATGAATATATAAAGAAATTTGGTCAAAGAAATGGCCTTGGCCGTTGGGGCATTACTAGTTATATCCTTATTGGGAGACAAGCCAGTTTAAGTGCACTGTGTTACCTGGTAAGTAGAGATGCCGTTATATTATATACTTCAACTACGTACCAATTATAGATCTTTCTTTCATGATGGTATATCAAAAAAGTATTGGCTGTAAACCTTTAATTTATTGTTGGGATGGGTGAAACATGTGCTGCTGCCATTGTATTAAAGTTAAAATTCAAGAAAGTAGATAGAGAGCATTTAAGAAGAGTCGTAAATTCCAATTAACAAGGTGGACCGTGACCACAACGACATTAGGCCATATATACCCATATATGCTCAGTCTTATGTTCATACAACTTCATAAGTTACAACTAAAACAAGTGCAACTCCTCTAGGGTTTGTTATGTGTAATCCCACTAGAGACGATGGCTCTAGCCAAAGTGACATGGTGCCAGTGCGTAAGGAAAAAACACCATATTTTCAGAGATATTGGACGTGGGCCGATGTAGCAAGGGCGGTAGCCGTCACGATGGTGCACTTTTGGTGTCTCTTGGCGCCATTTAACTACAAGTGGGAAGCATTACGGTTCGGTCTGATTCTTGTCGCAGTGACCAACCTGCTCATCACATTCTCGTATCATAGGAACTTGGCTCATCGGAGCTTTAAGCTTCCAAAATGGCTTGAATATCCTATTGCTTACGCTGCTGTTTTTGCTCTTCAGGTCAAACCCTCGTTTACTATTTTTATATTATTTTATCACCAACCCGGTTTAATGAAAATTGAACCTAACTAATAAGATCACCCCATTGAGGGTTCATAAGGGAGTTCACACGGAAATCAAGAAAAAAAATAAAAAAATAACAAAAACTTATGAACCTCTCTCCTAAAGCTCTCTCAGATGAACTCTTCTCTCCTGTGGTTCAACACGTGGCGGTTCGGAATTTGTCGAATTTTTTTTTCTCTTTTTTTAAAAAAAAAAATCGAAAAAAAAATTAATAATTAAAAAGATGAACTCCAAGGTTCATTGACGTGGATGGTCTAAGTATCATAATATATTTTAAATGCTTCTTTATCTGAAGTATGATTAAAGGAAAAATATATTGAATATTTCCAGGGTGATCCATTGGATTGGGTGAGCATACATAGGTTCCATCACCAGTTCACTGATTCTGACCGCGACCCACATAGCCCTAAGGAAGGATTCTTGTTCAGCCATGTCATGTGGATATTTGATACTCTTTATATAAAATATAAGGTAACGTATACGTACATATAATCATCTGATTCATCTCTCGTATTTTCTTCATATATAAAATATAAGGTAACGTATACGTACATAAAATCATCTGATTCATCTCTCGTATTTTCTTCATAATATGGCGTATGTACGTTTGCAACAATTATGCAAATTAATGTAACAGTGTGGTGGGCGTAACAACGTGATGGACTTGAAGAAGCAATGGTTCTATAGGTTTCTACGAAAGACAATCGGATTCCACGTCTTAATGTTTTGGACCGTCCTCTATCTCTACGGTGGTTTACCTTACCTTACATGCGGCGGGGTAATTTTTTTCTTTCATTTTTTTTGCAGAATAATATGTATTAAACATTAACTATTATGTATAGTTCAAAGAATAATATGTTTAGAACGTCGTTATATAATTTTTTTTTCTCTTTAACATTTACACCAATAAGAAAACTATTGTTTCTTGATATAACTATTAGTTACGAAATTGATGATATTTGATGACAGGGCGTTGGGGGTGTGCTAGGGTACCACGTGACATGGCTCGTAAATTCGGCATGCCATATTTGGGGTTCGAGGTCATGGAAGACAAAGGACACATCTCGTAACGTTTGGTAATATAATATTATGAATTCTCTAAATTAATACAACTTTATAAATTCTCATTATAAGAACATCAAATCTGACGGGTGAACCAATCTGAGTGCAATAAGTTGAACGGGATAAAATACCGGCTTGATAATCCAATAAGTTCCAGAAATTGATCTAAAATTGAAGAACAAACAAACATTTTCTATATTATGGGAATATTATGCCATCTTGTTTACTACTATTAAACACACTAATTAATTGAGTATCTTGTGAATATGATGAAGGTGGCTAAGCATATTTACGATGGGAGAGAGTTGGCACAACAATCACCATGCGTTTGAGTCATCGGCGAGGCAAGGATTGGAGTGGTGGCAGATAGATATCACCTGGTACCTCATTCGACTATTTGAGATTCTCGGATTAGCCACTGATGTGAAATTGCCTTCTGAATCTCAAAAACAGAAACTGGCTCTCGTTGATTGATGTTTTATTTTAAGATTTTGTGTTATTCGCATGAGGCACTAATGAAAAGTTTATTTATAAACTCATAGTACAAGTTATAAGTTATATAGTAAAAACGACTAGAACATTTATATAAGTTCACAATTATGGTTATTTTTATTTTGTTTCTCTGTTTCAATATCATGGTTAATGAACTCGGAAATAAATGAATGTTTTACGCCAGACTAAAATGTAGTTGATCAAAGTCTATTCTTGAATCATTAGTTTAAAAAGAATAATTTGCATCTTGCTAGTCGCCAAGTTTAATACTATGTACTATGAATGATCATCAATCTAAGAGCAAATCACTTTGAATACATAATCAAAACACAAGTACACAAAAGTCATTTATATATATGGTGGAGACATATGTATTAGTACTATTTATTAAGTTCCTAAGATGCGTGATTTGCCTTACGTACTCACGTGCGTCCTTTTGTTTCCCTATCATCGAGATGTGTTTTTGCGGTCCGTCTAAAGTCGTATGTGACTTTTAATTATCAGTTAACCGCATTATAAAACAGATTAATAAAAAGGCCTCCATATTATGATATCATGATATCATCCAATATATATACTGTATCAAATGGTTAGGGTATGCTGGGGCGATGAAGAGAATTTCTCCTAAACACACTGCATGAGAGATAACATCATAATAATTGTGTTTTTATAATGTTTTCATCATATGCGTAGATACTAAGTTCAGGACTAATAATTATAAGCCAGCATAGCTACATATTTAAATAATACAGCTTTTATATATAAGAAATGGCGTTAGCTGGTACTTGGTAGGTAGAGTCCGTAGGGAATAATAGAGATGAATTAATACTACTACTCAAATACACAGATAGCCTTCATTAGTCTCAACAACATGATATATGGTGCATATCGGAGAGGAGGGTGTAAAATTAATTTGAATGTTATTAGGATCAGTGAAAACATGTGGTGCCATGCCAGTATACTAAAGATGGAAATGAAAGAAAAAAAGTTATTAGATATAGAAAGAGTAAGCAATGCATTTAAGATCGTGGTCCATGACGCAACAGCATTAGTCTATGTATATACCTCTATTAGTCTATGTATATACCTCTATAAGTTGCCCACTCAAGATATTCATGCAAAATTGCAAATGCAACTCATATAACTCTTAAACAAATGTCACAATACATAGACTTGAATTTGTGACCACTAAATGAATGAAAAAAATGAACAAAATGAAAAATAAAATTTCATTTGAGGAATTGAAAAAAAAAATATGAATTTTCATTCATTTTGTCCCTCATCAAAACTTTAGAGGAAAAAAATGGGATCCACCTCTTAATAATTTGACTGAAAATTCAACATGACTGGTATAAATTTTTAGGAACAAAGAATTCATCATAATTTATTTCCTTTAACATGGTCACCAATTAGAGCTATAGACTCTGTGATATGTGAAATTTTGGTTTTAAAAAATAGATATATGTACTTGCATCTTATAAGTTTCAGAGTAAGTAATAGTATGAATAAACCTAACAGAAAAAAATCGATTGGTTTTGAAGAAAATCAATTGAGGGTCCCTCTTTGCCATAAATTGTCAATCAACCTCAAATTCAATACGTTTTCAGAAGTTTTGTTTCTTTTATTTTTTTTTACAATAAATATAGTTTCTCAGATAAATTTGACCTGTGACATTATACCTCTGCGTATGTCAGTCTGTCATTGTTTTCTTTTTGTGTTTTATTTTAGCAGCGACATCTCTACATACGAATAGGTTCAGAACTTACAAATAAAAGAAAAACACAAAAACAATGGGATGTCAGTAGACAGACTGATGCCTCAAATCTCGTGTGACACTCAAAGCAATAGCACCAGCAGCTTCATTGCGCTCAGGAAGAACAACTCTTTTCTTTAAATCAAGAAAAGAAAAAAAAAATCTCTTTTGTTTTTACTATGTACAGTACATCGTACAAATACACTAAAAATCTCTATAAGAAATTATCTGCAAGGCACAAAAATAATTGGTCAGTTTCTATATTATAGTCCCAAAGATGAATATATCCTCTGGTTAAAAAAAACCTCTGATAAATTTTAGTAATAGTATTACAACAATACGACAGCTTCAAACTATATGTTTTGAAATTATGGAAGAGATTATTTCTTGTACGACATAATATTCAAGAGCATGCGTTGGCTTCGACCCAGTTGAATGCAACCGGTCCCAAGAACGCGTCTGGAATCCCAAATGAAGTGACAAGTGCAAGCGCGTGTGGTCTAAGCTCTATACAGAGCTTTGAAACCTCTCTTCTCACATCTCCAACATTGTCCCTTGAGAGGTAACCATATCTCAAGAACGATGGATCTTCTTCCATGCAGATCAATGCGTACATTGATCTTACAAGACCCAACACATCCTATCATCAAAATAAATACATATGGAGCTAGTTAGTTTCGTGTGGTTCCTCTTTTAGTCTTCATCACATACTCTATTGTCCACAAATAAATGTCACGCTAAAAGAACATAGACTATAAACAGTTATTTTCTCTCACATTATCTATAATATATTGTGCTTAGAGTTAGAGATGTTTCAGCTAATAGTGACAATATTTACCTTAATGGAACCAACTGGTAGTTTGGCTTCAGCATCCAAAACAGCTTGTAAGATTGTTTTTTCTGCGAAAGCTTTACTTAAATCTTCAGAAAGTTGATGACTCTGCAAATCATAGAGAACCATTAGTATATGAGAAACTTAACCAAAGGTTATGAGATATGAAATGCCAACCAAAAGAAAAGAGAACTCTCTGCTTTCTCCTCTCCTGTGAATCTCTTCAACTTCACAAGTATAACGTTCTAGAAGATCTCGCTCTCTTATAGAGAATGCATTTTTCTGCCAAGGAAACGAAAAGTTGAATTCATCTTAATTATTAAAATGATTAGAGGGATATGAGTTATTATAATGACCTGGAAGTGGCTGCATCTGAGGGTAGAAGATGTGAGTTGAATAGGCAATACAGGACGAGGACTGTTCAGGTGCTCTAACCCTAATCCTTTGAAAGGTTTATTTCTATTCTTACACGACACATACTCAGCATAAAGTGTCTTGCTCACCTAAATTTTACACAGAAGGAACCAAATAAGTGACATAGTATAGTCAAAACAAATTGAGTATGTTCCTTAGCTTACCTGCTGCATGAGAACATTATTGTCACCTTCAAATGTAGTCTGCACATCATAGTCGCCTTTTAAATGACCAACTCTATTCTCTGTTTTCAAACCTTGCCCTCCACAAGCCTCACGACATTCCTTGAAAAGAGCCAAGAGCAAGATATAAAACCATGGCTCATAGAGCTTTTTCTCACATAAAAGTTTAGATAAGACACCTGAAGCGTTCGCATATTGTGCCAGGTGAGAACAGCTTTTAGTCCCATTGAGACAACATGAATCACTTTGTTGGTCTCAAGTGTCCTCTTCACGTAAGTCATCTTCAAGTCATTTGCAGCAAAGCTCATAGCATATCTATGGTACATAAAATTTATTAGAAATAATACTATTCCAAGAGGGATGACATAGTGGTCATAAAGATCCTTACGTCTTTGCTAGGAGTGGTAAAAGTCGTCTTTGGTGGCTTGGATAATCAAGAAGAAGCACTTCAGGACCATTGGCTATAACAGAGAAGGCTCTTCTTGATAGAGAGTATCTAATAGCAACAGCTAATCCAACCTGCCATGTTTAAGAATCTTGATCAGTAACATTTAGTTCAGAGATTGTCAAGTTGAGATTCGTACCTTTGCAGAGTAAATTGCACATGAAGCAATGGTGACACGACCAGAGGTTAAAGGGGCCAAGAATGCTCCAAATCTCTTGAAATAAAATAAAAAACATCACCACGGCAAACCCACAAAACAATATAACGTTTACTATATAGTTTGTTTTAGCAGCTACCTGATCAGGACTTTTAATTTCACTAACATACTTTCCATCAGGTGAAACATCAGCAACTGAGTTCAATAGATTCTCTCTTGGGATTCTAAGATTGTCAAACCTATAATCACATTTCAATCTTCAATGAAGGAAGCAGCCTTAAAATAAGATACAGTTAAGAAACATTGAGTTGTGTGTAACAGTAAATACCATATACGGCCATTGTCAACACCGTTCAAACCAATCTTGTGTCCACAGTCAGCAATACGGATGTTAGGACATATGTTGCCATCTTGATCTCTGATTTGAGCTATGAAGACATGAATCCCCTGGTTGGTTCCGTTTATCTCAAGCTGTGAAATCACAATTGCATGGTTTGCATGCTGCAAACCCAAAAAGCACAATACAACAAAGTAAGTATATGGGAGAAAAAAAACATAGTTGAAGCAGAGAAACCACTTACTATAGCTGCCTCACCAATCCAATACTTCTGAGCAGATTCACAAGGAGTGTTTATCACAAACTCCTCAGTTCTTGGGTCATAAGTAGTCACTGTTTCAATCCCCCTAACCTGAAAAGAATTAAATCAAAACGATCAACATGATAGATAGTTCTTGACACTAGACAATATAAGTTCTCTTACATTACTTCCATGGCCTAACTCAGTCATTGCAAAGCATCCCTTGACAAGATAATCTTCAGTGTCTTTCAGCCACTTGTCATGGTGCCGCTTTGTCCCAAAGAACTTAATAGCATTACCCCTGAACTCAAATCATGTCATATAAAATGAATATAAAACATGCTGTTATTCATTTTATTTCTTGAGCATATACCATAACAAGAAGTGAACACCGAGTTTGCCGGAGAGGGAGTAATCAAACATCCCACAGACCTCGTAAAGAGCAAACTTCTTGAGCTCAGCGTCAGGACCTGTCTCCGTTAACCATCCTTGAAACACACCTTTCTCCTGCAAGTGCAAGATCCTCTTCATACTTATCTCACGCTGCTTCTCCATTGTCTCATTGTAATCTGGCGACACGAACACTTTGCCTCCTCTTGTCTTCCTGTTGAACAGATCGCTCTGTATCATGATCCCGTAAAGCCATTCTCGGTCTTCTAAGTTGTGTCCGTCGAGGAGCTTCCTCATCTCATTGACTTGGAAGCCATAGCTCTCGTTGACCTCCGGTGGAGTGTACTGCAAGCAAACCTCCCGTGTGAGGGAGATGTTAGACGGAGGAGGAGGTGACTGGAGAATGTGATTGGCGAGAACATGTGCTCGCCGGAGTGCGCGATTTTCCGACATACCTAGGGGCTTCCGAGAAAGAAGGAGGGAGGGAGGGAGAGAGTTATCTGAATTTTATATCGGAGTGTTGACTTTTAGGTTAAGATTATTTTCGTGTGTCACAAGAAAACTCAACTCTTGTTTTTTAACCCCTTGCCTAAAGCATCTACTGAGATACTGTATTTATTCTATTTAAATTACGCTATTAAAAAGGATCATGTCCCATTTTAACATGACCATTGCTTGGTTTCTTGTGGAACGCACCTGCCCATTCGAACTCAAATTAGCAGTTATTGAAGTGTACTTAAACGTCTCCATTTTGATATTGCCACCATCCGTCCATCCTAGAACACCAGAGGACAGCACGGTTGTCGCCACTAAACGTCATCTAATAAAAATACAATCTGAACCAAAAGAAAAGACCGCAAAAGCAATGAAGAGGCATGCAGAAGCTTGGGTCTTAGCCCATAAAGTTGACAAAGCTCAGATTTGGGATAGTGTTAGTCAAGAGAAGTTAAATTAATTAAGTTCAGTTTGATTTAGAATGTATCATCAAACATGCTTAACGTTCAACCACATTTTGTGGTGCTAATCAGATTGACGTTATATATGTGGGCTAATGTTGCTTGCTTCCTTAACGTGTGTTTTTAAAAGCGTCCCAAATTTAAGACAATGATCTCTTATACAACCAGCTATAAATAGTGGACTATGTACGACGTGACATGCACTCAACTTTGAGAATGCAGCCAGATGATTAGGATTTTTATCATGTCTTTGCCATCTTTGGATGATATATTGATATATACAAGGCTTCAAAGCTATACTTAAAAACCACTGCATGAAATTAATGGATAGCATCACAATGACGTCGTAAAAATCACCACTGTGTAAAATATTAATGTTTGGACTAACCAACCAGATTTTAAGTCGTGTTTAAATGATCTATATATAAAGAAAACTAGTCTAAGAAATGGCTTTCGGCCGTTAGGGCTTCATTATTTAATTCTTCATTTGGAGACAACCCAATTTAAGTGTTGGCTGGTAAGTAGAGATGCCGTAATTTACTCAAGTACGGACCAATTGTAGATTTTGATCTCTTTAATAATGGTAAATTATAAAGGTATAGGCTATATAAAAAACCTTGTTTAGGTGTTGGAATGTGTGAAAACATGTGATGCTACCTTGATAGTAAAGATTAAACTTAAAAATGTAGTTAGAGACCATTTAAGAAGAGTCGTGAATTCCATTTAACTAGGTAGAGTGTAATGCAACAACATCAGCCCATATATACCCTCAACCTTATGCTCATAGAACTCATCATAAGTTACAACTAAAATAAGTGCAACGCCTCTAGGGTTTTTGTTATGTGTCATCCCAATAGAGACGATGGCTCTAGCCAAAGTGACATGGTGCCTAAAGAAAAAAGACCATATTTTCAGAGATATTGGTCGTGGGCTGATATAGCAAGAGCTGTAACTGTCACGACTGTGCACTTTTGGTGTCTCCTGGCGCCATTTAACTACAAATGGGAAGCATTACGGTTCGGTCTGATTCTCGCCGCAGTGACTAACCTGCTCATCACATTCTCGTACCATAGGAACTTGTCTCACGGGAGCTTTAAGCTCCCAAAATGGCTTGAATATCCTTTTGCTTACGCTGCTGTATTCGCTCTTCAGGTTAAAACCTTGTTTATTATTATATTTTTACTGTCAGCCAAAACCGATTTATTGATAAGTGAATCTAACCGATTTATCAAATGCTTATTTTTATTTGAAGTATGACTAAAGAAAGAATATTGAATATATATTTCCAGGGTGATCCATTGGATTGGGTGAGCATACATAGGTTCCACCACAAGTTCAGTGATACGGACCGTGACCCACATAGCCCTAAGGAAGGACTTTTGTTCAGCCATATCATGTGGATATTTGACACCCTTTATATAAAAGATAAGGTAACGTATATTTATCTCTCACATCTTCATGACTTATGTTGTTGTTCGTAACAATTATGCAAATTAATGTAACAGTGTGGTGGACGTAACAACGTGATGGACTTGAAGCAGCAATGGTTCTATAGGTTTCTACGTAAGACAATTGGCTTCCACGTCTTAATGTATTGGACCGTCCTCTATCTCTACGGTGGTCTACCTTACCTTACATGCGGCGGGGTAATCTTTTTCTTTCATTTTTTTTTCTTTTTGCAGAAATATATGTGTGAAACGTTAGCTATAGTACGTAGTTAAAAGAATACTATGCATGAAACATCTTGATATAACTATTATTTTGGGGGGTATAGTAATAAAAATTTGGTCCGAATCTTGATGATATTTGATGACAGGGCGTTGGAGGTGTACTAGGGTACCACATCACATGGCTTGTAGCCTCGGTAGGCCATACATGGGGTTCGAGGCCGTGGAACACTAACGACACATCTCATAACGTTTGGTAATATAATATTAAGAATTCTCCTAATCATATTTAAATATCTTGTTTACTTTTTAAAAACACTGTTTAAGTAACTTGTGAATATAATGAAGGTGGCTGAGCTTAGTTACGATGGGAGATAGTTGGCACAACAACCACCATGCGTTTCAGTCATCAGCGAGGCAAGGACTTGAATGGTGGCAGATAGATATCACTTGGTACCTCATCAGACTATTGGAGGTTCTCGGATTAGCCACAGATGTGAAGTTGCCTTCGGAATCTCAAAAACAGAAGTGGGCTCTCGCTCGTTGATGTCTTATTTTAATTAACCATAATCTTATAAGATTTGAATTATCGCATGAGGCAGTAGTCAGAAACTTATTAAGAAAAAGTGATCTAGTTTCTAAGTTCTATATAGTAACAACGACTAGAGCTTTTCTACAAGTTCAAGATTATGGTTATTTGTTTCTCTTTTCGAAATTAATGTATTTCCAGAATAAATGAATGTTTTCCGTCTTCACTCTTACAATATAGACTTCAATGTCTTTGATCAAGTACATTCATCAACTTGTTTACATTTATTTAACACTTCTTTATATGATCTTAATTTAATTTAACAAAAATTATTGCTAAAGTTATCACTTGTGAACTTGTCTTAATAAAAAGAGATTAGTGGAATACCATCATTGACAAAAAAAAAGAGAAATACCATAACAGGTAAAAATGAATTTATTTGTTATTGATTATAAAAAAAAACCTATTTTGTTGACGTTGACAAGATTATAAACCTCAGAACGTTTCACTCTTTCCTTACTCTCACACAACAAAGAATAAAGGGCTACAAAATCATCGGATTGAGATTGAATAACACTAACAAAACAGAGGGAGGCGAGTTGTTTTTTTCCTCAGACTATCCCCTATAGTTTTTGTGTGTTTACAGATAACAACAAATAATAAATCACAAGCCGAGCCAGGGACACTGGTTCAGGTACTAACTTAGCCACCATCTCCAGAGGCACATGAAGACAAAACTCCTATTAAAGTGTTTACTCCCAGCCTCCTCCTTACTTTGGACTGTCTGTAGATTCTCAACGCCCTCTTGAGAAGTTTTGTTGTGACTCGGAAAATAAGAGCAGACAAAAATTAACATTAGCAAAGAAAAGACATATATTATTATTGTAAAATGAAGATTTAACTAGGATGATGTAAAATAAGTATCAAAAATGCAAAATGAAACAGACTATCTCTAACAAACTCAATAAATTAAGACCGGATATCGTGTTCTATTTTATTTCTCAACAAATTTTACAACTATGGTTTCCTTGATCTAAGCAATAGCTACTATATAATTTCCCCAAAAAAATCTTGAAAAGGTTTTTGAGAAAGAAAAAAAAAATTAACTGATTTGGATTCAAAAGTGTTACCTCTTAGGGAGGAGGAAGATGGTAACTCGGACATGGAGGATTACAATATCTTCAAACTCGGGGCCTAACCATCGTAGCGGAGGAGGTTGATGGATTCTGATTTATGGCTGAGAAGGTTGAGTTATATAGAGATTTGATTTCAACGGCTCTATCTCTCTCTTTTTATTTTTAATGTTTGTGATCTTTCCTTTTTTATTCCTTTTATGCATTTCAGCGGTCGAAATTTGATCGGGAAATGAACCCCCAAAAAAAAAATCATCCGCCCAAAAAAAGAACTTAATCAGCTAACTGAATTTTGAATTTTTTCATATGATCTCAGCCGTTGATTTTTAGCTTCCACTGAACCAAACGGATCTCTTTTTATTCTTTTATCCAAGCTCATTAAAGGTGTGAGTGGTTCAAACGCAACTGTTGCGATTACTGTTACGCGAGTTTGTGGATGCGGATGGTTACAGTTTCCAGCGGTTTTAAGAAATTTGTACAATTAATACTGCGATTAGAAATTGGTACGTTTACGGGATACTTATGACTAGTTAATTACCAAATGTAACAGCAATTAAACAATAAATTAACAGTATTTACAATTTATATAATTATCAAAAAAATAAAATCATATTTTAATAATAAATATAAAAATTATATTGGTAAAATTATACTAATAGGTTTTTTAAATTATAGAAAATATTTTTATTTTGAAGTTGTATAATATAAATTAAAATATGATATA